>JAZGLO010003685.1:0-63678 GCA_036873155.1 Biomphalaria sudanica
CCATGGGTCAGATGATTACAAGGTAAAGACGCGGTGAAGCGCTTGGCTTCAGAACCGGGGTCCCGGCTCGAATCCTAAAGACTTGGATTTTAAATTTCGGGATCTTTGGGCGCATATGAGTTCACCCAGCTCTAATGGGTACATGAAAGTGGGAAAAGTAAAGTCAGTTGGCCGTTGGACTGACCACATGACACCGTCGCTAACCGTGGGCCACAGAAACAGATGACCTTTATATCATCTGCCCAATAGGTCGCAAGGTCTGAAAAAGGAACTTTACTTTTTTTTATACTTGTATATAGTCTAGTAGCCTTAATTGTTCTTCACATTTAAAAGTCCGTAAGGGGCGTCCATTTCCACAATTTAGCCCCTTTCTCATATGTACCAGTTGTAGCTGATACGAAAATAATTGACTTTGCTTCCTCCCTTTGGTTTGTCCGATAAGATCCTCTTTATCCGCAATTTAATCTTATACTTCGTACTTCCCCCCCCCCTCTAGCAATTTAATGCACCAACCATTTAAGCAAACACACACACAAACAATTTATAGTCACACACAGAGAGACACGCACCACATATGCACATACACAATAACATTTCTTTGGCTAGACCAAATTTGAGGATATATTTTCTACATGAATACAAAAAAGGCAAACATACAGACATAACAAATATTTAGATTTCAAGTTCTAAATGTCGATTTTCAAGCTATATCTCAATAAATTTCCATTTTGGACTTAAATACATTCCACACAAACACCCACACAGCTATAGGACGAACATGTATTGAAGGGTTCTACTATATGTCGCATATTTACTCCGTGATAAATGTCCTTTAGTTGAAAAACAAACCAGGAAATATTTTTTTGTTGTAAAACTCTTGTTCTGCTTGTTCCTGCCCTGACATTACTCCACTAGGCTGACCTATTCACTGGAATCATTGCCAATGCTTTTCATTTAAAAACAAAGTGCAAAATTATTTTCCATAACAAGACCTTTGGACAAGGAAAAGAAATGTAATATAAGAACAACAAAAAGTAGTAAAAAACAGTGATATGTGTGTAGTCAGCCGACACAAATCGCCCAAGGCCAGCGCTAGACAAGCAGTCAACCGTGACGAGCCAAGACGGTCAACTGGCGAAGTTTGTAGAAACATCCAGAGTGAATAGAGCTCAGAAAAGTCAAGAACCAGTCTAGGTCAAGTCAGAGTCAAGAACCAGTCTAGGTGAAAGAGTCAAGAACCAGTCTAGGTAAAAGAGTCAAGAACCAGTCTATGTGAAGTCAGAGTCAAGAGCCAGTCTAGGTGAAGTCAGAGTCAAGAACCAGTCTAGGTGAAGTCAGAGTCAAGGACCAGTCTAGGTGAGGTCAGAGTCAAGAACCAGTCTAGGTGAAGTCAGAGTCAAGAGCCACTCTAGGTGAGGTCAGAGTCAAGAACCAGTCTAGGTAAAAGAGTCAAGAACCAGTCTATGTGAAGTCAGAGTCAAGAACCAGTCTAGGTGAAGTCAGAGTCAAGAACCAGTCTAGGTGAAGTCAGAGTCAAGAACCAGTCTAGGTGAAGTCAGAGTCAAGAACCAGTCTAGGTGAAGTCAGAGTCAAGAACCAGTCTAGGTGAAGTCAGAGTCAAGGACCAGTCTAGGTGAGGTCAGAGTCAAGAACCAGTCTAGGTGAAGTCAGAGTCAAGAACCAGTCTTAGGTGAAGTCAGAGTCAAGAACCAGTCTAGGTGAAGTCAGAGTCAAGAACCAGTCTAGGTGAAGTCGGTCCGTACAGAGAATTGAGTGCAAGTCTAGAAAAAGGCGTAGTTAATATGGCGTTACAGTATTGATACCTGGAAGTGTGAAGTTTTTGTACAGTCCGTGTTACGTTGTTACCAATGGTACAATATTGGCTGTGATTTATTGGACATTAAAGTGTTACGTTTTCTTTGGAGCTGGTTGTGTAGTTTGGTACAGTTTGCAGAGAGCCTGGACAGTGAGATTCGTTATAATATATAAAGAATAACACATATTCTTTTATGAATTTATAAAAGGCTCTTACTGTAATGAAAATAGACCTACACCTCAATTTTTGTCAAGTAAAAAAAAAAGCATAAGCCCCGTCAGCAAATTGTCACACAGGTTGGAAAAAGCTGATTAATATAGGGGAAGCTTAAGAATCGCAATCGAAAAAAAATTGCCTTCAAAAAATTATATTTAACAAAGACATTCCTAATAAAGTAATTAGATTTATTCTATACGTCTGTGTAAAACTCTTTTTTTTTCTTAAAGATCTATACTTAGCCTTGCAAAGCTCTGTGTACTTCATTTGAACCAAGAAGTACAAGAAAAGGGAATCCAAAAAACTATTTGCGAACATAAAAACGAATAAAGCGTCTGGACCTGATAGTATTCCAGTTAGATTACTCAATGAACTAAGTGATGAGCTAGCCCCAGTGTTCAAATACTTTTCAGGCATCTCTTAACCAGAGCAGAGTACCGTGGACAAGAATGAAGCTAACGTCACCCCCTCTTAAAAAAGGAGAACACAATATGTAGGAACATCATAAACCACTTAGACAAACATATGGTCCTTATTCCATACCAACATGGCTTTAGAAAGTATAGATGATGTGAAACACAATTAATAGGACTAATTTATGATTTTTCATAAGGTTTAGATAATAGTGAGCAAATAGATGCTCTTTTTAGATTTTTCCAAGGCTCTTGACAAAGTTCACCATCATAGTTTGCTTAAAAAAATTTTTTGGCATTGATGGTCCATTGCATCATGGATTAAGGATTTTTTGTTAGAGAGAGAACAAACTGTAAAAATAAATGGCTCTAAATCAGTGGTTCCCAAACTTTTTTGTCTTGTAGACCCCTTGCCATGTTTTCTTGTTTTCGGTAGACCCACTCAATTATTGAGTCCTCGAAGATGTTCTCACTACCAGGAGAAGGGGAGAAGTCAGTAAGCTTGAAGGACTCATTAGCCTTGGCTGCCCACCTAGCGGAAGTACAACCAATTCAAAAACTCTCCTGCCTTGCAACTCAAACATGGGAATGGTTTTGTGGGTCAATTCTGAGGAAAAATAAGGAGCCAGCCACCCTAATGCAGTTAGCAGCACACATCACAACACCCTGTCAGAGCCTGAGACACTGCTGATCCGAAACTGTGTATATGTCGTTTGCAAATAATTACATAATAAGCTTTTAATTTTATAACTCATGCCACCGACGTGTCTTTGAACTGTAGAGTTGCTTAAAGCAATTCTTTTAATATCAGATGTAGCTTTGTGTAAAACAGTTTTTACAACTACAACGGCTGGTAAAATAAATCATTTACCTTTTGTGTTTTACGTATTTGGTCATAAAAAAGTAAAGTTTCCTTTTCAGACCTTGTGATGATGTTAAGATCATCTGTTTCTTTGGCCAACGGTTAACGAGCAGGGTGTCATGTGGGCAGCACAACGACCAACCGCCTTTACTTTTCCTAACTTTTGTCAGGTACTCATTAGAGTTGGATAGACTCGGGGAGCCCTAAAAATCCTGACATTCAAAATTCACCGAGATTCGAACCCAGGACACCAGGTTATGAAGCCAAGCGCTTAACAACTAACACACTATTTTGCTATAATTAAACAGATATTGTAAGACGCCCACATATCATCATCTTCTCTATACTATGTCTAAGAGATATTTTGTGGGTCTATTCTGAATTTTATCTTTGAATGTTTGAAAGTTTTTCAAATCTTTTTATCATGGAGACATTGTCTCAGATGATCCTCCAGCGTAATTAGTTTCATATCGGCATAAAAAAGGCAATCGGCATGTTTGATAAGAAAGGAATGAACAATGTTAACTAATCCAGAGCGCTATACAGTTGGCATTTCTTTTTGCTCAACAGTCCATACATGTAGACAAAATGAAGTGATTGAAATAAGTCTGGAAAATAAATACAAACATTTTTCGTTTGGATAGCGGGAGAAATAGTTCAAGGATTAACTCATGTACACATAATATATTAGTGTGATGAACTACATTAATGAGATGTACACATGATATATTAGTGTAAAGAATTACATTAATGTGAGGTACACATGATATATTAGTGTGAAGAATTACATTAATGTGAGGTACACATTAAATAATAAATATGATGAAGACATGATATATTAGTGTAAAGAATTACATTAATGAGATGTACACATGATATATTAGTGTAAAGAATTACATTAATGAGATGTACACATGATATATTAGTGTAAAGAATTACATTAATGAGATGTACACATGATATATTAGTGTAAAGAATTACATTAATTTGAGGTACACATGATATATTAGTGTAAAGAATTACATTAATGTGAGGTACACATGATATATTAGTGTAAAGAATTACATTAATGTGAGGTACACATGATATATTAGTGTAAAGAATTACATTAATGAGATGTACACATGATATATTAGTGTAAAGAATTACATTAATGTGAGGTACACATGATATATTAGTGTGAAGAATTACATTAATGTGAGGTACACATTAAATAATAAATATGATGAAGACATGATATATTACTGTAAAGAATTACATTAATGTGAGGTTCACATGATATATTAGTGTGAAGAATTACATTAATGTGAGGTACACATGATACATTAGTGTAAAGAATTACATTAATGTGATGTACACATTATATATTAGTGTAAAGAATTACATTCATGTGATGTAAAAATTTAAGTCATGACCTGCTTGAATGAAATCTATTATCGTAGATCCCCGAGGACGTCTCCTAGACCCCCAATTTATTTTTTCACTTTCATAGACCCCTTGGAAGTCTTCGTAGACCCCTTGGAAGTCTTCGTAGACCCCTGGGGGTCTATATAGACCACTTTGGG
Organism: Biomphalaria sudanica; assembly: GCA_036873155.1. Classification (NCBI taxonomy): domain Eukaryota; kingdom Metazoa; phylum Mollusca; class Gastropoda; family Planorbidae; genus Biomphalaria; species Biomphalaria sudanica. Next base: position 4,873 of record JAZGLO010003685.1, read on the forward strand.
AATCACTGCTCTAAATCAACACCAATAACAGTAAACTCAAGTGTACCTCAGGGAACTGTCTTAGGTTCACTAATATTTTTAATTTACATAAATGATTTGCCAAATTGCATTAGTTCAGGAACAAAAGTCAGATTATTTTTAGACAATGGACCTCATTCACCAATCGTAAACAAACATTTGTGTACGAATTTATGACTTATGTTAATAAAATATACTAATTATTTATATTTCAATCTTTTTTTAGATTATTTCGCCCCCATCCAACTCTAGTGGGTGGGGCGGTCCAATTTATTGGTAGAAATCACAGCTTGCTAACAGAATCAGTTAAATATCTATATGATTAAAAATTATTATTGGTGTTTTAACCGATCTTTATATTATGTCGTTCCCCTGTTTGCCGATTGGGGGGGGGCGAATACATCTACTGCCCTTCCCACCTAAACCCTTTGAGTGGGGATGGGGCGGTCCTACTTTTATGGGGAATAATAGTTTGTGAACAAAATTATTTGAATTAAAATATTAATCTGGCATTTTGGCCGATTCAGTGGGCTAAAAGGGGGGGGGGGTGCATCTACTGCCCTACCCACTCTAGCCCTCTAGGTGGGAGGGGGCGGTCCTATATTTATGAAGAAATAATAGTTTGTGAACAAAATTATGTATTATTGTATATTATGTCACACACACACTCTAATCTCAAATTTTATCATTAGTAAATATAAAATGAAAAAGGGTTGTACTCGGTGGTAGGGGCGATACATGCAATCGCCTTCCGCCCATCGGACAAACCAATACTTTTTCTTTTTGAATTATAGTTAAGAAATTACAAAATTATAAGAAAAATATGTCACTAATATAATTTATATATGCTATAAATTAATTCTCATTTCGAGCCGCACCAGCCCTATTCTTTAATACCAAATGCAATCATTAGCAGAAATTATAAAAAGGAGCGAGGATTAATCGTTTTCACTATACCGCTCTTCCCCTTTCCAGACGAAAACATGATGTTTTAAACAGAATAGTCAAATATGGCGACAGAGTTTATATAATTTCAATGAATTTATCATGATTTTTTAAAGAAAGACTTTGCTTTGGAAAATTTAGAATTCAAACGAAATTTTTCAGTAGAAGAGTAACGATTGAGATGAATTCTGAACCCAAATATTCTTTTCCTAGTCGCCTTTTTCCAACCTTCACTCAATCTGCTATTTTTCTAGTTAAATAAATTTGGGACTATAGCTCATAATTTATGCTTCAATCCTAAAAATGCAAACAAATTTAGAGTAGAATCTTATTGGTCCACTTAATTTCTCCTCCCACTTCCGAAATTTTTAATAAAATCTTTGAATTATAGTTTTGTAACAAAACAAAGTTACAAACATGCCTATTGAACAAAATGTATGACTTGCAAATGAGCTTTTTTTTAGAAAAATATTATTTAACGAATATTTTTTTTTCGGCGGTGAACTTCAAAGCCTTAATCTATTGAGTTATCTTCAAATCGTTTTATTTGCAATGTAGTAAGGGCCTCAAAGAAATAAGGTAGTAAGGGTTTCAAAGGTTGTCATGGCCAGGGGTGTCAATGGGTTTAAGCTCCCATTGTCTATAAAATACTCCTAATGGCATGCGTCTTGAAAAAGCCTCTGACAACTAAGTACAGCAATTGGCCTGCTCATGTGGCTTAAATATTAAGCCCGGCGAAACTGCTCTTACAAACAGGTGAAGGGGTGAAGGCGGATACCTGGCGCCATAAAACCGGGAGCTTCGGGCAGATGGAGCTCGTCAGCCTAGTAAGGCAGTTCATCTAGGAGAGGGGTACTCTCACTTCAAACCTCCACTGCCTTGCGGTACTGAGGCTTCAGGAGACAACCTCGAGGAGAAATCAGCTATGAAATTCCTTCCTGCAGCTTCTGTAACTGAGTTGGTGACAAATGTAATGCGATGCATTCCTTTGGATCACATCAGCAAGGTCGATAGAGGGATCATGACGCATGGGCCACCCATGACCCCTTTATCCAAGGTCCAGGAATGCGCCCCGGAGAGGAAATGCTGGTGCTGCTGCAAAGCGGCTAAAACAACACGGGCGACCGGAGTGCATGGAGACAGACGTCGTGCTGGGACAACCCTCGCTGAGAACAAAAGAATTCAAGCGGCCTTAATCAAGAGGGAAAAAAAGAAAGCTGCCCTGTCCTTTAGCCCTGAATCAGAAGCATACACATGCATGAATTGTGGCAAAGTCTGCCGTTCTAGAATTGGCTTGATTAGCCACACCAGATTCTGCCCCGTCTCAAGATTAAACCAAAACCAGTGACTCATATGGACGCATCCATTGCCTTTCGAGACAAAAGGAGCCATGTTTTTAGTAAGGGCCTATATAATTCATATTAGATTACTTTTTGAAGTAAAACATTATTGAAAAAGTCATTTTTTAATAGGATGAATAATGAGCTGTAGATGTCAGGACAATGCGTTTCTGCAGTGAAAAATGCAAGAAAACGCTTTTGGCGTCGAGGCTTTGCCCCGAAACCCACTGATAAATAATGAACTGTAAATGTCAGGAGAAAGCGTTTATGCAGTGAAGAAAGCAAGAAAAGAGAAAGTGCTCAACATGACTGTTTTTTTTTTCTTCGCAGAAAATTGAGAAACACTACTTTTTTTATTGTCATATATATATATATATATATACGCACGTTTATGCATAGGGTTAGGGTTTACTGGGCGTTAGGGTTTGGAAAAAATCGCCCCCCCCCCAACTCCAAAGTTCTGGATCCGCTAGTATCTCAAAGATAGTGTACGTTAAGCTGTCATGTCTTATTGCTACTGTCTTGGTTAGGCTCTCTTTGAGCAGTATTGCTAAACCTCCTTCGCTGACTGTTTTTCGTGGTAGACTCTTTAAAATAAAGCCTGGTGGTGTTAGCTCAATGGTTTATGACTCATCACCAACTTCTTTAAACCATGTCTTACCAAGGAAAGCGATGTCGTAGCTATCTTCAGTGATGGGGCATACAATTTTTAATTTGTTCTGGGAGTGGCAGGGTTTGAGCCCGGGACAATTGATGTCCGAACGACAGTCCAGCGCGCAAACCGCACAAAAAGGAACGAACAGGCAGCCATCCTGCCTTTTAGCTGATAAGGCAGCTTTCTTTTTCTTTCTCAAGACTGACTTGAGCGTTCGTTTCAAATTTACCTCTCGGCGAGGTTCATATGGTGAGGCTTATTGTAGGGCTGAATTATTATTATTGTTATTATCAGTGTCTTTTAGTTTTTTTATGATAAATAGAGGTATTCTGGTTAATTCCCAGATATTTTAAATAATAACATTAATAATAATAATAATAATAATAATAATAATAATAATAATCTATCCTGAAACAGAAGGCTTTGTTACAGCAATACAGGACAGAGTAATCAGGACAAAAAATTACGAGAAGCATATCCTGAAACTCAATGTTGTCGACAATTCCGGAAATGTGGAAATGTGGGCGAGTAGATTGAACACATTATGGCAGGATGTCCAGCCCTATCAGAATCAGCCTACCTAGGTCGCCATAACCAAGTTGCAAAGTTAATACACCAACACCTGGCTTTGACGTACAATTTGATCGATAAGGACACTCCTCCTTATTATAAATACTCTCCACGAGAGGTTCTCGAGTCTACTGAACATCTGCTGTACTGGGATAGGCCTATTCTGACCGACAAAACTGTAGATTTCAATCGCCCGGACCTGCTGTTCATTGAAAAAGAAGAAAAACCGCTACCATTATCGATATCGCCGTACCACTATCTCATAATTTAAGAAAAACTGAGATAGAAAAACAAAGAAAATATGGGAACCTTGGCTTGGAGATCAAGCGTCTATGGGAATTGTCCAAAATAACAATATACCCCATTGTTATATCAACCGAGGGGATAATAACAACTGACTTCACAGACACCTTCAAGGCCCTTAACATTCCTAGGAACATCCTTGTTGCCTGTCAGAGGGCGGTACTGCTGCAGACCTGCCACATCACCAGAAAATTCCTCAGTAGAAACTGTTAAAGGGACTACGATGAATTTTGTTTCTCTTTAGCGAAACTCGACCCTGGCAGCGCCAGAGAATGACTACTCGTTCATTTCTAACATAATAATAATAATAATCATAATAAGTTTAATAATAATAATGGTGATAATAATAAAAATAATGATAGTTGCAACTGCAATTACTGTAGCAATAACAACAATAGTAATAACAAGAATTATTAATTAATGTTATGTAACTAATTGCTGGTATTATAAGAATAGTTATTATTATTGTTATTATTATTATTAATTATTGCAACCTTGTGATAGCTGTGCCATTTCCTTTTTTTCTATTTTTTTTATAACTCTGTTAAAAAAATTCAATAATAATTTGCACTGAAATATTTTTCGAAACATTTGGCCTATCGTACAAGAATGCATGAAAAAATCCATTGGTTGTAAAACAAGCACAAGTCAGGTAAAGTGGGTTAATGTCAACTTATTAGCAGGGTGGCGATGTTGTAACCAGCACGTCACCTTGTTGCAATGTTGTGTAGCAACCGACTTGAACAATGGTTGCTCTGAGAGACATAACTCTGTGCGCGCCCAAAGAAATGTGATCTTTTAGGGTTTTTTTTTTTTCCTAGTTAAAATTTCAAACTTTCATGTAGATAATTTTTAAATTGTGATTGTAAGACTATGGGTCGCCAAATATTGGTAAGTAGTTAAGCCTTTATAATTAAAATAAATGAGTATAAATAAATGCAAAAAAAAAATTCTATAACTATATCTATATCAATCAACTATCTATGAATCGCCTCATCAATATATACTACCCCAGGCTACTACTTCTATACATTTTAGAAATAAAAATAAAATAATTTATAGATATGTGAATATCTCAAATGTATTAAGGAGAAATTCAGTAAAAATAAAAAATTTATTGATAAATAAAAAAGAAGAAAAACATTAAAATATGTACAACAAGAAGAATTAAGGTGAAAGAAAATTAAAACAAAAAAAATTCAACATGAATGTATATAATGTATTACTAATTTTCGAAAACTTTGTAGGTTATTATGCAGATCTCTGGCAATTATTTTTTATTAGCAAAGTTTTAATGCTGCAAGTAATGCGCATTAGCTATGCTCATATAAACCCATAATAATCTTTATATACATTGACATTATTGACATCTGTTTTTTTTTTTATTTGCACTGATATCTAGTAAAAATATTTGTATATATATATATATATATCATGGCGCAGCCGGGGGGGGGGGGCTTGGGGTTCAAACCCCCCCCCCCCGAAATGATAGGAATTTCGTGACTGATTTTTGCTTCGATTTTATTTATTTTAGGTGTGATTTTAATACTAAACCATCACTTGCCCCAGCACAGCCAAGGGAGTTTTCAGTTTAAAGCCCCCTACTGGTGGGCTTTGAGTTTAAAACCTCCTACCAGGGGGGTTTGAGTTTAAAACCCCCTACCAGGCGGTTCTGAGTTTAAAACCTCCTACAGCGTTGTTTTTTGCAGTTAAATCCCCCTCTTCTATAAAACAAAAAAAAATGCAAACAACAATCCCCAAATTCCAAGAGTACAGTTAAGGAAGATTTTGATTTTTGTCTACCCCCCCCCCCCCCCGCCAGTGTGGTTTGAAGCTAAAAAATACATCTTCAGTGTAAAAAAAAAATTACGCACTCAAAATGCAAAAAGCATTGCTAAAATGGGTTTTGAGTTTAAAGCCCCCCTTCAGAGGGGTTTGATGCTACTAAATACCTCTTCAATATAAAAAAAAAGCTAATTACACACTAAAATTATTTGAGTGTAGCCAAGCCAATTGGGGTTTTTGAGTTTAAACCCCTCTCCTCCAGATGATTTTGAGTTTAAAATCCCCCTACAGAGCGTTTTGAGGTGGAAAACCTCTATCTTCAATATTATACTAAAGCAAACTACAGTTACCAAATTCTATGACCGTAGCTAAATGGGTTTTTGAATTTAAAAAAAAACAAAAAAAAACTCCAGAGATTTTTTCGTTTAAAACAAAAAACAGATGATTTTGACCATAAAACTTCCCTTATCGATATAAAATCTAAAGCAAACTACAGTCATCTAATTGCAAGAGCGTATTCACGAGAGGTTACACATTTCTACCAGTGGCGGGGCTCCATTAATAAAATGCAGTGAATAGTCATTTGCTGAAATTGAAAAACACTAAATGTGGCTCAACAAAGATGGCTTATACAGATTTTAGGAGTCAGTTATAGAGATCGGGTCTAAATCAAGGAAATCTTATGCCGAACTGGGAGTCGACCCCTTAGTAAGACTGTGACAGAGCGCCGAATGATGTTTGCGGGACATGTTCTCCGACAAAATGAATTACGCATAACAAGAGTTGCGATGACAACAACTTGGCACCACACATTCATGGAGGTCCTCAGAGCAGGTGGAAAGAGTCTTCAAACATTACCAGTGACAGATGTTTGTGGAAACAGCTTGATGACAAATGCGCCTGACGGCGCGGGAGGATCTAAGTCAGTAAGAATAACATATTAGGTTTTTTAAATAAAACTTTTTAATAGCTAAAAAATGCACTGTAGATACCTCAGAATATGCATTTTGTTGGCTTTCAAAACCAGAAATAGCTCATAGCGCTCCCCCAGACCCCATTGCTGGCAATGGCGGGAGTAAATAATTTTTCCACTAACTCCAAGAAGAACCTATTCTAGGGCACAATAAACATCTTCCGAAAGAATGAAGGGTCAGAATGTAATATACATGTACACACACACACATACATACATAGAAATATATTTTCGCGTGGGGGGGGGCAGGGGGGATAGAGAAAATCCCCCTCCCGAAATAAAATTCTGGCTACGCCCATGATATATATATATTATATATATATATATATATATATATATATATATATATATATATATATATATATATATATATATATATATATATTTATGGATTTAATTCCAGGGGTTTGAACCCCAACCCCCCCTGGCTACGCCCATGCTAAACATAGATCTCAATGATAGGTCTATAGACTACAATTTATCAAATGAATTAATTTAAACCACTAAATATTGACCTACAACGCTTCAAATTCCAACTACTATCAGTATTAAGCTCTTCATGACTACATCAGAATCGGTCCGTGGCCTTTAAATTACAAGCCTGATGACCAGTTGGTGGTCTGGAATACACGAACTAAAACCCGACCACTATACAGGCCAGATTGCACTTTACTTTTGAGAGATTTACATTAGTAGCTAGTTAACTATACATTTACATATTTTACATTGACCATCCCACACAGCCCTTTTACAGTTGGTGGACTCGTACATACACACACAAACGCTCATGTGACATAGATTGGTTTGTGCTAGGCCGATCTGTTCAACAAAAACTGTTCAGCATTCATCAATCAGTCAAATAAGTTTAGACAATGAGGTAAATAAAAGTAAAAAAAAAAGAACTTACAGGTAGGTGTGAAGAAACAAGTCCTTTTAAGTATCAACTGTCTTTTATTGTGCAGCATTCAAACAGAACATAATGAGAAGGCGAACATTATCTACAGATAACTTACTCCACTAGATGACTTCCTTTCTTCTTGTTTTTAACACATTCGTCTTCCCGCAAGTCCTCTAACTCTCCGATACCCAACTCTTGACCGTGTATCACGGTCGAACAACAGTATGTTACTTAGAAGTTTTGCAAAATGTTCAGCAACACAAGCTATTTACAAGGCATGTAGGTATCCGGCTCCGGTTGCAGTTGGATATATTTTACCACCCGGATATATACTGCTCCGGTCGGATAACAAAAAGTGCTCTCCGGTGCACCCCTAGTTAAAACACTAATGGAATTATAATTTAAATAAAATACAAATTACTAAAAAATACACTTCGTTACTGTCTCACGAGTCTCACTTGCTCTCTCTTTTTAACTATTACACCAGTATTTATGAATTAGGACAGACCCCCTTGTGATTTCATCAGATTCTATCCCACCTGCACTCGCAAACCATCAGCCCACCTTTACACATGGTTCTTCAGAAACACGAACTTACGCTAAAAACAGATATTAAGCTGACATTATTAAAACATTCTTCTAGTTATCAACTATAAATTGGCTCGTCTATTTACTATGCCATTTGCCAACAATACTCTATTTATATAAATGTTTCAACTATGAGATAACGAGATTTATTCATAGACTTTGGAATCTGTAGTTGGAATGTGTAGCTAATTGGTATTTGGGATGCACAGGATAGTAGCTCCGGCTCCAGCCAAATATACGGCCATATTCGGCTTCGGTCGAATATCACTGCAGGATAGTTGGCCGAAAGTACACAGTAGTTCTTACATTAAAATATATATATATATATATATATATATATATATATATATATATATTATATATATATATATATATATATATATATATATATATATATATATATATATATATATATATATATATATATATATATATATAAGGTGGACGTGGTTCCAATTCTTTATGGAATATATTAACGTTTATATTTAGAACAAAAAAATGTGTTTCAAATATATTAATATGCACCAGGAATTTTTTTATTACAAAAGCAAGGCGTGTTAATATAAAAAGAAATTAATCATAGTTAATGCAAACTACATACATAGCAGCAGAGGGGAACCCATTTTTTACGTTGTTAGTCCCCTTGAACTTTGAGTGGATTAGTTAACATGTTATATTCCTTAACTACGTTCAAGCTGATCAGACGCCCGTCTTGCTTTGCGGATACATCTTCATAGGTAGAGATAAACAACTCCCACCTCTTTTATTTTAGTCCATCACAGAGAAACAGTTGACCAGATTAAGTCAGATGGGGTAAACGTCTAGAGGTAACACCTTATTATGGAACTGAGTTTGTTTACTTGGAGGTAGCTTTATTAGGGTAGGAGGCTGGACTTCAAGCCACACCTCAACAAGAGTAACCGGGTAATGAGTTAGCTTACTTGGAGATAAATCTCAATTATGGGGCTGGATATGAAACACACGCCCATAGAAGTAACATTTAGCTACACAAATATATTACCATATTTCTTAGCCCACTAAGCCAGTATAATTTGTTTAGTCTTTAACACTGAATTTATGGATATACATTGACCATTTTAATCCAGAATGGATCAATGAAACATGTTCAGACCGCATACTGACACTGAAAATAAATATTACTTTTGAATTACTTTTCTTAACGTGTTAACTTCGAATCTTATTCCCGCGTTGAGTGTTTTGATTTGATAGCGATATTCTTAATCATTTGGGAGTGTCAAATAACTCATAGTTTGTATTGTAATTACTTCTTTAAATCAGGCCCTATACGTCAGGACCAGAAACTGTTTATAGCCTTTTAAACACCATTCTCATGACCAGTTCATGGTTTGAAATGCATAAACACATACATCTACACAATATACAGCTCAGATTGCACTTTACCTTTAAGAACCTAAAAATTAGTACGATATACATGTATATATTGTACATTGACAAACAAGTTACACAGGTCTCTGTGTAATGTCTGTTAAGCCAGTGATACCTTTCTTGAAGCTTAAGTTTTTATTCTAGACCGCTCAGGTCTCAAAGCCATACAGCAGGATTGTGAGAACAATTGCATCTTACCTCTTGGTATAGTCCTCAATGAGTGAAAGAGTTTATAACAATAAGGGGAAAAAAAAGTAAAATAAAAATATAACATAGGTATGTTATTAATAAGTTGTGCAATTTTTCAGTATACAATTATTTCCTTTATAATTAAGTACTATCCGGCCAGATATCTTTTTATTTAGTATATGGCCATAACCAGCTCCGACCAGATAGATATTTAAAAATTGATTTAAATATCAAATTATATATATATATATATATATATATATTAATATATATATATATATATAATTTTTTTCCGCCCGGGGGGAATCCCCCCCAACCTCCCCCCCCCCACCGAAAAAAATCCTGGCTACGCCCATGCATACATACATACAAGAGTTGCTCGCTTAAAAGTATAGGATAATATGAAAATGACAGCATAGTTCATTTATTTTTTATTCAGTTGTCACACATTACGTTGCCTTTATGCAAATGAGGCGCAAGATTGTTATGTAGGCGGCAAGGGGAACAACGCAGCTGTCCTAAAGGGAGATAATGTGGCTGATAAGAAAGTTCGCTTTTCTAGACATATAGTCAACTACCTTCTATGATTCATTCTTAGGGAAGAAAAAAAATGTAACTGCAAGGTATAGTCTTTCATTCCGAAGATTAAAGAGTATGTTTAGTTTTTTACTTGACTAGTTACGACCTTTTATATTTTGCCATATCTGATACAGACAAGGTCGTTGTCCGCTGGTGATCAATTAAAAGTTCAGTACACAGACTGTCATTCAGTTTTTGTACACAGCAAGTGCATTGAACTGGCTTCAAACAGCGACCCTCTCCATTCATTCTTTTTAGGGCTTTAGCATTACGCTTCCATTTACTCGGGTCAGAAAAACCTTTCTTGGCAATTTTGCGTATAGCAGTAGCAGTCTGTTCAGATCCATTTTTATGATTGACTCCAGTACTATCCACTTCATCTTCTGACCCCTTTTCTTCAGTTGGTTCATCTGTGTCCATAACAGACTCACAGTTGAAGTCATTATCTGGAAAAAATGGAATTTTAGATAATATAAGTTATTACATATTTAATAAAAGTATAGAGCAGCTGTTTTCTTTGTTACTAATAAAAGGTAATTTTTTTTTATTGTTGCTATTCAAAAAATAACAATACAAATGAAATTATAAACTAAGTTAGTTAGCATATTTGACTATTTAATTAATTAGATTACATTCAGTCAAAATATAAAACTAAATGAGTTCAATTTATATAAGTACATATTTATATAATTATAAAGTATAATTATTTTAATAATTATATAAAACAATATAATATTTTAACTTCTTAGACTAGATGTAGTACTGCTGTAATTAAAAATTAAATTAAATTAATTAAGTAAGCATATAAAGATGTTTTGCTTTTACATTTTCAGTTGAAAAAATTAACTTAAAGATTGTCTATTCCCATTTAGTAGTTACTGTCTTATCTAAGATTAAGCCTAATGATAAGTATTGTCTATCATCTCAATTTCTTTTCTCAAGCTCACTTGAACTAGGCCTTAGGTCTAGGCCTAGGCTTACAGCCCTAGACCTAGATCTAAACTAGAGTTAGGCCGTTAGGCCCATAAATATTCAAGAAATTATAAAATTATTTTTATTTATTATACTATGTAATAGCTTAGCTGATCAGTTTGCTGATTCAAAGTTAATGTCTTCTTAATTAATAATAATTTATTGATAAGGGAGAATATGACATGTAGAGTCTAATAGTCATTTTAGAGACTGAAAGTTTGACCCCGATTATCGATTGAGACGGCTGTCACCTAATATCGTTCACCACCTGTTTCATTTTTTTTTTGTGTACTATCATTAAATTAGAATAATTATTATATAAAATACAACTTACCAATTAGTTCTAAAACTTCTTTGGATTTGTAAAACTTCTTGTTTGGAATCATTTTAACTAAACGTAGATAGAGGAATTTGCCTAGACAAGTCGAAGCTGGATTATAAAATGACAAAAGCCCAATGAACATAGAGCTTTTAGCCAGACTTTTTATCAGTTAGCTTCAGATAGGTTAGTTTGAATTTCTTCCTAAAAAAGTTGATTTTGATTGGATCTGACGATAGCACCTTTATCCAGACATGCAGAAAAACATTATCTACAAGGTGGTACCCATAACTTAATAATGGTAATATTTGTAGATAGGACCTTTTGCCATTCTTGCCTCGAAATATCCTCAAACTGTGTTTGTATTTATTTCAACATATTTGATTGTCCTGAATTTTTTTCTCCCAAACGTTGATGTATCTATGAATCTATGAATCTGTATCTATGAATCATGATCTAGCCTAGAAGTATTTTGAAGTATAAAGTAATCAATAAAAACATAGTAACACATTTAACTCATTTTAATAGAAAAGAGGGAGGGGGGCAAGACTATGGTATCGAAAATGCACGTGTGAAAATCAATTCGACATCTCAACTATTCGAAAGACGATCTAAATAAATAGATTACTAAACAGACTTAAAGAGATAATAGATACTTGAAATAAAGATGCAAATTATTGATGATTTATTTGGAGAACATTAAAGGTCAAGTGTTGATATTGACATGTGTGCAGTGCAAGGAAATGAATAAAATATTATTTTTGTGTGGGAAACTTTAAGATACTATAAAAAAAAATTAACGACATATATTATGCCTAGAAAAACGGCTAGCATCAATGCAGGACAATTAATGAATCCATAATTTGGAAACAACAGAAAGCAATTTCAAAAGATAGCATCAAGCTACAGAAAAGAACAAAACATTATCAAGAAATTGAAAAGTGTTCAAGCTGGATAGATGTTATATTGATATCTATGGTTGCACTCTGTTACCCGTTAGACATCTTCTCTTGAGGGAGAACTTTTTGGACTTCAAACTAGTGAAAATGTCTCCTCATCTCTGACTTTCATCAATTGCTCCAATAATCAAGTATTAATATACAATGCGTGAAGATTGCTAAAGAGTTTGGCTTCTGAACCGAGGGGGTCGAGGGATAGAATCCTAGCAAAGAATGGGATTTTTTAGTTTAAAATCTTTATGGCGCCTTTGAGTCTACCCCGCTCTAATGATACTGGACAATAGTTGGGGAGAAGTTAAGATGGATGCTCGTTGTGAGGCCATATGGCTCATTTGTTAACCGTGGGCCTCATAAACTGATAACCTTGACATCTTCTGCCTCATAGATCTCAAGGCCCTAAAAGGGAGAACTTTATCTATAGTATAAAGTAGAAAGTGAGGCGTATGTATGTGTGTATGTATGTATGTATGTATGTATGTATGTATGTATGTATGTATGTATGTATGTATGTATGTATGTATGTATGTATGTATGTATGTATGTATGTATGTATGTATGTATGTATGTATGTACGTATGTATGTATGTATATATATGCCGAATAGAAATCAAAACCGTTTGACCAATCTTGATAAAACTTGGCATAAATGTTCCCTGGGTACTAACTTAGACCGTAGTGTATGTATTGTAGCCCTAAAACAAACTTAAGACACTCAAAAAAAAAAAAGTTGACCAACTCTATGAAAGCATTATAATTTCATCGATCTAGGCCATGTTTACATGAGAAAAGATCGAAAGGATCTATATCTAATTTTAAGAACTACACTTTGCGCAGATAGTTTTTACTTTGACACATGAAAATACAAAATATAGTCTATTGAGTTCATTAATTATTTAATAAAATTAACCTTCAAATTTGTGTTTCAAAAACATTTTTACATACATTCGTCCCTTATATCTGCGAATGTAGAATTCCCGATGTACATTCTTTCATTAGACATTATCCGAAATATTACACAACTCTCTATTCCTAGGTCTGAAACTCTCATTCAACTCTAAGATGATAGAACTTCTCTTCGCAAAGATTGTTTTATAATTAAACACATAAACACACTAATTATAGTCCATTCATTTCATATTTTAATCAAATTAACATTCAAATTTGTTTTTCTATAGAAATTTAAATATATTCGTACGACTTGAGTGCATATCTATTCTTGATATCGCGTGCTTCTAAATATAGATCTATACAAAAGCCAAATTTTTCATAAAAAATTGGATTCAGGTCAATTAGCTATTTTTAGCTTAATTCATAATATTTTTTAATCATGAATTCACTTTACTTATAACAGTATTATTTTCTTTAATTGTTTCTAATGCACTATATCAGTGACTATATCAGCAATATGCAAGTTAAGAACTACACTTTGCGCAGATAGTATATACTTATAGTCTATACTATAAAGTAGAATGTAAGGCGTATGTATGTACCGAATAGAAATCAAAACCGTTTGACCAATCTTGATAAAACTTGACAGAAATGTTTCTTGGGTGCTAACTTGAACCGTGACGTATGTAGTGTGTAGCCCTAAAACAAACTTAACACCCTAAAAAAAAAAGTTGTCCATCTTTATAAAAGTATTGTATCTTATAAATCTAGGTCACATAGCCATGTTTACATGATGAGACAAGACGAAGAGGTCACGCATAGGCAGAGATAAAAATGTCTAGGTCTAAATTAGCTCTCATTTAAGAAAACATATTTTTTATTTTTATACATGAACATACATATTAGTGTCTATTCATTTAATTATTTAATGAAAATTGACCTTCAAATTTGAGTTTACAAAACATTTTTTACATAACATCGTTCGCTCTAAATGTAAATAGCTTGAAGCGTCTTGACATACTTTTTTTGTAACTTGCGGCTCCATTACATGAACCTCGTCGTGATACAAATGAAATAAACGTCAGAGGTCATAATATCGCGCATTATAAAGGCATATTATTAAACTAATAAATTACTTACACAATAAAATTTACTTTCCAATGTTTTTTTTTAAAGCATTTAAGCCTACAGATACCGAATCAGTTTTAATTTTAAGTCTTTATTTTCAATTTACTTTTTCTTTAAGATTTACTTGTGCGCATTTAAACCTTTTAACAGAGCTACATATATAGATCTACAAAAAATTTCATTCATCATGTCGTTATAGATAGCGTGTAGCTAGATCTAGGTCAACACAAGCCATTTACTAGGCTCAAAGTCTTTAGTTATTGACTAGACTACTATGGCATTCATGTTTTTTTTTTTAGATTTTAGATCTATATCTATATTAAATTAAACTAACAATGTTATATTAACAGTTACATTCATGCGTTCGCTTTAATTATAAAATATATTTGACATCTTGATATCGTGCACTTCTCAATACACAAGCCAATGTTTTCATTCAGTAATTGTATCTAGATATCTAGGTTCAATAGCTATTTTAGCTCCACTCCTAATATTTTATAATCTTAAATTCGTGCATTTGCTTTACTTATAACATTGTTATTTTCTTGAATTGTTTTTAATGCACTATATCAGTAATTATTCCAGTTATACACAAATTAAGACCCGCGGGTAATATATGGCTAGTATATCATAAAAATAAAATGTTATTTTCACATTTAGTATAAAAAGTTATTAATCAGATGCAGTATAAGCAGTTAAATTTTCATAGTAGAAAAAGTAATATAATTAACTTCATAGATTAGAGAGAAAAGAAAGTATTAGTCTGCATACGTTTCTAAAAAAAAGCCACCTCTCTGTATAACTATTCTGTTTCTCCCAATGTGTCTGTTATAGCAATGTGTCACGCTTGTTGCTGTTATGGTTGTGATTATTACCTGGCTTTTCGTCACTGGTCAGACTAATCAGATTTACAGGTAAGATAAAACATTTGAAACACGCTACGTTTAATTATGGCTACACGACTGGTACAACTTGACAACAATGTTCTTCAAGGGTCCGATTCATAAATGGCGAGCCCTGCACAATTAGCGTAGTAAAGAGAAAAAAAATTGATTTGGGGGTTTCTGGTGTGCTCGGGTTTCGGCCATGTCTCTAGCCGATGTGTCCGGAGCTTCCGAATGACTGGAAATAGTGGTGTGATACAATCTGTTCTATTAGGCTGGTGAAAAAGAGCCCTTGTTCTGATTTGGTAATCTAAACTTTCAAAAGGCTTAACTCTACCGACAGTCTCCAATGGTACAATGTGGCCACTAGAGGTTCGTTTTGGAAAAAAAAAAGAGAATTATTGGTACTATTGAAAGATTCAACATATTAGTTTTAGTATACATAAGAGTGGTTTGATCTCTGGGCGCAAGGTGTTTCAGGCTGTCACCTCAGCTCCCATAGCCTAATGCTCCAGCCATAGAGCGCCTCATTGTAATACCTAGAGTCTTGGCTTCGAACATAATTTAATTATCTTTACTGAGAAGTTACGTATTAATACATCTGTTGTTAGGTTTGTGGCAAACATAATATTTTTTTAGTACTAAACGAAAAAATAAGAAACCGTATCGTCTTAATTAGTAGCATGAATAACTTAGAACATAGCTGGTTGCCTTATACTGTCTCTCTGTATCACGTACACTGTATCTATATTTAGCCCAAGGTCTGCCAGCAGAATTTCAGCTACCTCTGGGAATTTCATCATGCAACAAATTAATGTTTGGAGTGAATGTGATTGGTTAGAAATATTAATTATTGTACAATGAGCTGCATTTATTGGTCAGATTGAATAACCAAGCGGCAAAAAGATATGAGTCACATGGCAAAACGCCCAAAGCTCTGTAAGATTCTAGATATTAGCGCCAGTCTCGTGTTAGAACTCAAAGGAAGAAGAATGAATTATATAATTGTGTAGATCATTTATTTAGTAGAAATATATACACATTCTATTCTATTCAAGTACATTTAACCATTGTAATTATTTGTGAATAGCTTTTCCAAGTTCTGAATTAAAGTATTTGTATTTGTCGAAGAGAAGTTTCTTCATTGAATTTAATAATAACATATTTAGATGATCCTCTTATCAACTGGCATCTTCTAGATGATCCTGTTATCAACTGGCAACTTCTAGATGATCATCTTATCAACTGACGATTTATAAATCCTCGGCAATTACGATAATTGATTGTGCAATATAGATCAAGATACTCTTCAACGTGACATCTATCTTAACATCATAAACGATCGTAACATTGGCACATTTGAAGATCGTAACACTCTGTGACTGCTGTGTACATGTGATGCAGCAGTTTAAAGAGAAAGTTTAGTTTAGTTTAACTTTCCTTTGCCTTTAGAGCACTGGCGAATGTGAGTGTGGGGGGGGGGCGGTCATAATTTTATGGAGAAATCATAGTTTTGAAAGCGTATTGATATGTGAAACCATTTTATATTATGTCGTACGACACTCATCTCAAATTTTATGATTAGTAAATAAAAAATGAAAAAAAATGTTGTATCAGGTGGGAGGGGCGATACATGCAATCGCCTTTCCCCCATCGGACAAATCAATACTTTTTATATCGAGTCGCCCTACCCTTATTCTTAATCTCAAATGCAATCATTAGCAGAAATTATAAAAAGGAGCGAGGAATAATTCACAAGGCAAAAAAAATTTTTTTTTTCTTGTTCCCTACAAGAAATTGTTCTTTTCTTGTTTCTTAGGTCCAGAACACCTATTATAATTCATTTATTCAGGCAAAACTTTGGTTTTGTCACTGCTGTCTAACATTTTATGGTTATGTCTTTTTCACCCTTCACGATAACCTTTGCTACTGCCATGATGTGAAAGGTCTGTTCGATGCAATAGGGATACCCTGCAACCAAGATCTCTCACTGGGAATGGGAAGATCAGAAGAATGTGGAACTGGGGCGATCGAAGAAGGGATATCAGGACAGAGCACAGCAGCTGCATTTTTGCCAGATCGACGTTTTGATGGATCTACCATGCAAAAATAGCAGTTGTTCAGATGATCTGTAGGCTCATTCTTGGTATCGCAAACTTCATGCTTCTCTTCTCCCCCCTGAACCAACCTTCTAAAGTCTTCTTGCAGCAGTCCCAACTAACACGTGGAGCCGAAGCTTTATCTAGATCTCCAACTGGCATGCCAAAGTAGGATTTATATGCTTCCTTCATTGTTGCTGATGTTGTCAAAGAATGTTTCTTCGCATGTTTCTTTATGAATTCGCCGCAAACATAACAGAAGGCATCTGCTGGATAGGTGCAACCTCTAGATGCCATATTTTACATAAAGTCAAGAAGTCACTGCTTTCAATCAACAATCAATATTTACAATGATTTTATCTGAAAAATCTAAAAATATTCAGACATATATTTAAAGGTACAAAATCAATTCATACATGTAAATGCATATAATCTGAAAACAGAAAATGTTAGACAGCAGTGACAAAACCAAAGTTTTGCCTGAATAAATGAATTATAATAGGTGTTCTGGACCTAAGAAACAAGAAAAGAACAATTTCTTGTAGGGAACAAGAAAATTTTTTTTTTGTTGCCTTGTGAGCTATCTATCTATCTATATATATATATATATATAATATTAATATATATATATATATATATATATATGCTGTACGCACGTTTATGCATAGGGTTAGGGTCTACTGGGCGATAGGGTCAGGGTTTGGAAAAAAATCGCCCCCCCCCCTCCAAAGTTCTGGATCCGCTAGTGCTTTACAGTCAAGTCTCTTTAAACTAAAGTATAAACTCAAAAAACGAAAGATATTTTTCAAATAAAAACCATGTATTCTAGAGCTTGGAATCAATATGAACTCACTTTTCAAATGTAGAATACAATCATGGATTGAACTACATTGTGACTCTATGGCCATCTTTGTATTGCCGTCGTGGATCTACGTCTTCACCCTTCTAGAACCTGCCGAAACTCTACTCGCACGACTACAATTTCTCAACTTTCCTAATATGCTCTATTTAATGTTTACGGAAATGACGTCAAGCTTCATCCATAGATTCGCGGATTGGAACAAACAAAAATGCATCTTAGGTCACAATTGAAATGCATCAATGGATCATTATAAAATATATTTTCCATTTATTTACCAACTCATTGAATAGAATACTGATTCAAATGTTGTTTTAAAAAAGAATTTGAATACAAACTTCGTTTTAGTTGAAAGTTTAAAAAAAAACGAACTACTTGAATGGCTCGCAGTATTGACACATTTTCATGACACACTTGACGACAATGTTAATTACACGAGATGGAGGCCAGATGTAGATCTAGATTTAGATTTAAATGTAGGCTATTAACTATTTGAACACAATTTGCATCTATAAATTATTAAGGAAATAGATTTTCTTCGTACAGCTTAGGGGTGCAGATTTATTTATTTTGTAAACAATATCATTACATTAAGAAGTTAACATGATGCGAACAGTAGTAGACCTTCTAATCCTAATCATTATATTGGCCTAACTCTAGATTTAGTAATTTTAAGATTAAAAGTGTTAAGTCATACGAAATCTAGTCTAGATCTAGATTCTAGATCTTGTTAGATCTAGTGTTTTTTTTTTCTAGATTTAGTTCTAGATCTTGATCTAGAGACTCTATATATTCTAGATCTAGTCTAGACTTATAAAGTAGAAAGATATAGAGCGATTATATTTTATTGATCAGTATTAATAGGCATACTAGTGGGTTTTAGTTAGTGATGGGAACTCAACTCACTTTTAAAAGATAAACTAAAACAAGTTGTCAACTAATACAAAGTAGTTCAACTAAAAGTTTATCATGAATTTCAAAATATAGTTAAACTAAAGTAAAGGACATTAATTAAATTAGTACAAACTTTTTTTTTATAACATATAGGGGGTGGGAGGCGGGGATGACTAGACCTAGACCTATATAGACATAATCATCCGACTGTATGCCTACGGTTCGATCTTATACTTTTAACATTGTAGAAATATTTTTACATAATAAAATCAGTACTAAGGAAAATGTTTCTTACATAAACGTTAATGAACAAATACAATTTAAAAAAAAAGATGTCTCAATAAATATGTGTGCTTGTAGTTTTGCCTTCAATTAAAATCTTTAGAAAAGAATGGTAGGCTTACTCTTTTTAAAAAAATTATATTAACTTATTATATAACGGAAAATCTTACTTATACTGGTAAAGTTTAAAATCTCATTAAATAACATAGATTTGGAATTTCAAATTTAGATCTAGTAACCAAAGAAATAGAAATGAAATCGTTGGAGATTAAGAACCCTTTTACCTGTATAACTATTTGATAGTGTAAAATACATGCTTGACTAACCATGCCGATGTGCCATTGTCTTGTCTGACTACTAAAAATACAACTAACACTATTGCATAACTGTTAAACGCGCAAGGAAAAAAAACAGGGTTGTCTTGTCATTATGGACTGCCCACTCAGTACACTATATAGGCCTACATGTGTACGTCTATCTGGCCAGGTTGTTAAAATCAATCAGACACACCGTCTATTTACTTTCTGGGCAGGAGGGTGTGTAACTATTTTAGTGTAAAGATATATCTCCGAACATGCTTGACTAGCCATGCCAGTGTGTTATTTTCTTGTCTGACCATTCCACATTAAGCAAACACTATTGCATAATGAAAAAAATGCAGGGTAGTCTTGAAGTATCATCGACTACACACGCACAGTACACTAAGCCTACATGTGTATGTCTAGCTGACCAGGTTGTTAAAATCAGTTGGACACAGTATATTTACTTTATGGTCAGAGAGGGCGTGGATAAAGATTTGTTTTCTAGAGTTGATTATCCTTGTGCTTTTAGATCTATATATGCCTAGCTGTTGACTTACTGTGACTTAGATCTCAATAATAGCCCTAAGTCTTAAAACTAAAAAAAAAAGGTGTACTTGATGTTCCTGCAGTTAAAAATTATTTATTGTCGCAAATGAATTGATTAAAACCACTAAATATTGACCTAACTCACTAATCAGATTCCCACTAGAAACAGAAATTAAACACCACCTCTTAGCTCACAAAAAATTCAGAACAATCCCATTCAGACTGACTGCATCATTTTTTTTTATATCTAAAGTTATTGATATCACATGACCCGAAAACAGGGATGTGCGTTTCAACCCTGACCACAAGTTGAAAAGTTGTACAAATTTTAATTAAACTTTTTAGTTAGTAACTAAAAAAAAAATAAACTACGATTTTTACTAAACTTTTTTTTCTAGTAAAAAAATCGCCTTAATTAATTTTTTTTAGTTAAACTAAAAGTTTCTAGCTTTTTACTTAACTTTTGCCCATCACTAGTTTTAGTGCACTATGCTGTTCGCATGGGAAACCGGTTAGTTGTGTGTGTTAATTTTTTAAATGTCCTAGCCCGTCTACTCCAAAATATATATCGACATTGTTGGGGAGAGGTACCCATCTGGGAGCAGTAGCGTCACTAGGGGTGTACGAGGCGTGCGGTCCCACCGGTTGACACCATTTTGGGGATGACAACCAAGTTGAACAAATTATATCTTGGCAAAAGCAGACACACCGGGAAAGATATTATATTAAAATCTCTAAGATATATGCCCAAACATGCCAAGACACATCTAGATGGTAGTTTAATTTTAAATGACAAAGCACAACGTTACACCACTTCTGTCTTAAAGTATAACAAAAGAAACCTGTTCAGGTGATGTTAAGTTTGTTTCTAATTTTAATTAAATATCATTGTAAAATTAACAATAACATTTGACTGTCATAAACAGTGTGATTTTATAATATAATTGACACTCATTTTACATTTTAGAAAAAATCAATAATAGTAGGTAATCAGCTCACTGTAGTTGTTCAACAAAAAGAACTAACTAGCAATAGTGTTTACTGGAACATATTTGAAGAAAGTTGATGGGAAGGAATGACACCCTGAGCTACCGCACCAGGTGCCACCGACACTGTCTGGGGGGTTTCCATTCTGTTTTTAGGTGTTCAGTTAGATCTCTACTCTACTTATTCCAGAAGAGTCTTATCAAAGACGAATTGTTGTTCTGTTTGCTTTTATGTGAAAAATAA
This sequence comes from Biomphalaria sudanica, assembly GCA_036873155.1. Lineage (NCBI taxonomy): Eukaryota > Metazoa > Mollusca > Gastropoda > Planorbidae > Biomphalaria > Biomphalaria sudanica. The sequence goes on from JAZGLO010003685.1 coordinate 26,485, forward strand.
CGCAAAATGATGTTTTAAATTTTATTACTTTAAACGATCAAAACAAGACTTAAATATGCCTGGTTCATTGGTGACTTCGATGGGGGCCGCCTCTGAGTTTGTGTTATAACACAAACTATCCTTGTAATCTTGTTTATCTTAAAAAGAGAGACAGACAGATGCTCAGACAGAAGACATAAACACAAACTATGTATAAGGTAAGTTTTCTTCGACTAACGTGTCACAACAGTTTATAATTAGTAATGTATCTTTCTGATATACAAAATACAGTCTATCTATCTATCTATCTATCTATCTATCTATCTATCTATCTATCTATCTATCTATCTATCTATCTATCTATCTATCTATCTATCTATCTATCTATCTGTCTATCTATCTGTCTATCTATCTATCTATCTATCTATCTATCTATCTATCTATCTATCTTACTGTCTGTCTGTCTATCTATCTGTCTGTCTATCTATCTATCTGTCTGTCTATCTATCTATCTATCTATCTATCTATCTATCTATCTATCTATCTATCTGTCTGTCTGTCTATCTATCTGTCTATCTGTCTATCTATCTATCTATCTATCTATCTATTAAAAAGTATTTGATTACAACAGGAAGGCTGTTGGGTATACCATGTACCAGGCGATGGAGGATGACGTCAGTCACATAAAGAAACAAAGAGATACTCTTTCGCGTACGCTGAACGAAATGAAACAAATCTACGGCCAACAAAATTGTCAAATGATAAAACTACAAAATGTAAGGAAATTTTACATGATCTAACATTTAAATCGTATAATTGTTACCCGATCTCTGACCCGGGTATGTCGTCATTTCAGTGACATTTATTTTCATTATGTTGTTACCTTCTCTTGTGTATTAATAAGTCTCTTTTTTAAGTGTCATATTCCACTTATCCCATTGACGCTCATAGTTTGTAAGTAAGGTACTTTCTGGTTTTCTGTGCCAGACTGAATGACAGCTTAATGTCCTAGATCACTGGCCTATGTTTCTGGCAACAGGCTTTAACGGATTGTTTTAAAGCCATCTCGCTCGTACCCGTTAGCAGCTACGCATCAAGACGCTTGACCTGAGCCTTTGATTCTTAACAGATCAAACATTAGGAGAAACCTTTTCTCAGTTCGTTGACTGTAAGAAGGCCTTTCATGATTTGCAATCACTGGTTGACCCCTAGTTAAATGGGTTCTGAGTTTGTATTCCATACAAACTATATGTGTAACCTTGTTTTTACAAAGCTTATATCAACTCTGTCTGTTTGTCTGGCCAAAAGGTTATACACGTTATTTCTACCACACCAATTTCAGTTTAAGCTGAAATATTGCACTATTATTTCTTTTACCTGACTAATGGCAATGTTTTCGATTCCGAAGATTAAGGATGAGTGCAGTGTTTCACATGACTCAGGAAACCCTGCATATATTCAATCATTTCGTGCTGACAAGCCTGACCAAACAAGAATCCATTAAATACTAACCAAGTTGTTAATAAACTGCTGGTCATTAATTATTTTGTTTTGGTATGTCGAGCAAGGGAATAAAGTTTAAAAGAAACAATAGATAGCTAGAAACCTGTTTCCATGAGTATTTCCGTGGCACTGTGGTTGGTGTATTGATGAGGCTGAATAGGATTAAGCTCTCGAGTTCGAATTCAGGTCATTTGCCTTTTTTTTATAAATGCATATAAAAGCGATTACTCAGCTAAACAAAAACAATTGGTAAAAATATTTGTAACCCCACCGATATATTATTGTTAGTCTAGAATCTATCACCTATCCCAATTTTAATTACATGACTCAAACTAATTGACAGAAGCCTTGTTTTTTTTTTTTAACATATATTTATGTTTTCTTGTTTTTCTAAATTTCATTCCCATGTATCTTGCCAAAATAAAAGTAAATAAATGGTTTGAATTCAAGACAATACAATGATATTTAAAGGTATTTTTTCGATTTTTCAAAGACTAAGAACAGTATTAGAGGTAAATGCCTCGCATGCTATAAGCAGTTGTGCCAAGAATAAAATATTAAAAACTTTCCATTTAAAGTTGTTAAAACACAAACTAAATTAGTAGCAAAATTTGTATTTAAATAAAATGTAACGAAAATACGTCTTTGTAGACCTTTGTCACCGTAAGACTAATTCTTCCTGATTAATTCACTGTCTTAATCATAATCTTTATGTCTAGAAAGACTCGAAAGTGTCGGCTAACGGAGGATGGTGCGAAGAAACCAGCAGTCCTGACAGCCAATCACACGTTACAGATGAGGTAAGTGGATGACCCGTGTACTTCTAACAAACTGACCACTTCAGAAGATATGAATAACCTTTGACCTTTAGTAAATAGATCTCAATTAGCCTTTCAAATTTACATATACAACGTTAAATGAGTGCATAAATCGGTAGAATTTAATTCCACATTTCGGCAGACGTTCGCTGCCGCTCTTAGCAGATTTCTGAGCAACAAAACAGTTGGAAGTTTTGGAGACGGGCCAGGAACATACAAGAAACTCTTGGATAAGTTTGGTCACGTGAAACGTTATTCTTCATTCGACGGGGCGCCTTTCTGTGAGATCGTTACCGGCGGAGTGGTAAGTGGGTAGTTTTTGTGTTTCTATGTCAGAAAGATTTATCTATTCCAGTGGTGGCCAACCTATGGTCCATGCGCCAAAAGTGGCGCATTGCACAATTACAAGTGGCAAACTTCACCCCAAGACAATAATCAAAGAAAAGCAAAATGCCTGTTCGTCAAAATGATCATAACCAATTTCTAGGAAAAAATTCTACGTGAATTTAATTGACTAGCTGTACGACGCTCATATTGTCCGAAATGTTTATAAAACTAATCAGACCGCAATAACAACAAAAAAAACACAGAACACGTTGGTTTCATTTTTTCGTGATACGAAATATATAAGTGTACACTTGTACACTCTATTTGTTAGCCTTTTTATGTTACCTTTTTAAGCTTTTTGTTTTTAAAACAAAAGATAATAACAATTATTAAAGAACTTATTAGGGTTAAATCACTCTAAGAAAAAACTAAACGATCAGACATATTTGAGGAAGCAAAGTCTAGAAAACCATCAATAAAGAAAAGTTAACAAAAGTAAACTAAGCGTCAATGAGTGGTTAGAGTTACTGGAACTTGCTTAAGAGAATTTTAGATTGACCTCTTCTGAGATAGCTTTGCTTTATACACCAAGAAGTTGTGTATGGGAAACACTTTTGAACTTGCAGCATGTTATGGATAGCAGTTGTAAAATGTTTAAATAAAGTTAGCAAACATTAGGATAAAACAAGAGAATTGAGAGAAAATCGTGATTAGAAAAATCCTTTTATTGCGACGTGTGTTAACTTTCTAGAGAAAATGGTCTCAGAAGATTTTGGAAACTGAAACATATCGCACATAATTTTCTAGAAGAGAAAGATGTCTTGCTCGAGTAAAAGAGCTCTTCTGAGAAATTGATTTTTCATATAGAATTGTGTTTTAGTTGATGCTACTAGACATCTCAAAGACCTAAATCTAAAACAATATGACAAGGAGCAAGGACTCCCCATTAGTTTCTAGCTTTGTAGATGATATCACTGATTCAAAATGAAGTTCAAACTGTTTAGCTTTTTTTAAAAAAGTATATAAGTCGATTCCTAAATTTAAAAGAACAAAATATTGACAGTTTTATAAAATACATTCAAATGTCGTTTGAATGATTTTGCTGATGGGGAAGACTGCATTGCTTTTCAGTTACTGAGCAAAATATTATGAAGAATCCTTACAAATGAAACTTATTAATCTGAAAACAATCTAGTGCTGAAATTAGAATTAGATGAAATTTTCTCAATACCAAGTACATATGAATCATTAATTGTGGCGATCTTTGCCATGTTTACATTTGACAGAACTAAGAACATTTTCCCATAGTTAAGTCTGTCAGATACTGGTGCGAGCTAGCATTTTAATCCATTAAAATGATCGAAAACAAGAGGTCACGAAATTAACACTTAATATTACAGAAAACAGAAATAATAAATGAAAACTAGAAATGCAAAATAAAGATGTGAACAAAGAAAGACTTAATAAGTAACGTTTATTTTGTTTTTAAATCCTCCCCCCCCCCTTCTCTCATATACAGAAATAGGTACAACAGACCAATTGTGTTCTAATGAACATATTTTAAAGGTCTGAAACGTGTAACATTTTAATTGGGGCGTCTTAATTAGAAGTGAAAGAAATTGGCTCGCGGAAGCTAAATGTTGGCCACCCCTGATCTATTCTAAAGTAACCTCGTTAAGTGATGTTCAAGTGTGTCTTCTCTTGATTGTGTTTACCTATGTTGCTTTGATCCATTCAGTTGTAAAAATAGGTTTTAGCGAATTTTTTTTTCTTCTTATAACACAACTAGAAATAAATGAAATTCAGAAATAAAACTTTTTAAACCAAGTAACAAAAAAAAGTAAAAAAATTGAGCACTCTTCTATTTATTTTGATTATCCCCCCCCCCCAAACCTCGTAATTTACCCACTCGTAAGCACAATACGATGAATTGCAGTTTTATTTTCGCTGACATTCAGGCATGTGAATTAATGTTACGTTGAAAAATTGCAATGCTCCGATCACTCCTAGTAATAGTGTAAAGCAGTGATGCCCAAAATACGACCCGCGGGCAACATCGCGAGGTGGTACCATCCGGCCTTCCAAAACGTCGGCACAGAGAGTGGAATATTCCCCCCCCCCCCATTTTTTTTAATAAATAAATATTTTGGAAACTTTCTCTTACCTACGTTAGGGCCCTTTGATGGATTGACACCATGACCTTTAACATTTGTACGTTCATGAAATAGGAGAGGTGAAGTGGAAATTTGAATCTACCATGAAAAGTGAACGGATCTTTATTATTTGTGAAACATTATAATAAGCCAACATATTTGATTTCTAAAGAAAGTGTGGCTGTTTTTGGTTTTAAACAACATATAAACGGCATTGTAAAGCAAATATTTCGTCATTCTTGGTTTGAGTATAATAAATAATAGAATTAAAGATTTTGAACTACGCCTAGAAATTGGAGGATTGATGAGCATATTTACCAAAAAAAGACAAAAACAAGATTACAAAGAGAGTTTGTGTTACACAAACTCAGAGGCGGCCCCCGTCGAAGTCGGATCCCTGTCGGATCTGCCTATTCGCAAAGAATATTCAAGAGGTAATTTAATTTTGATGGTCAAAAGTAATAATGTTTCAAAGATTCATTTGCCGTTGTAAAAAATGTTGTTTTTTTGTTTTACATGTTTCGGGTGTTTCTTCTAAGTTTAAAATAATTAAATTCGCGCTGGACGATGGAGGATGGCAACAAACAGTGTATGAACCCTGCCTGGTCGTTTAGTTTGCGTGCTGGACAGTCGTTCGGATTTATCGATGGTCCCTGGTTCAAACCCTGCATGCTCCCATCCCCCGTCGTCCTACGGGAGGTTTGTAATTAAAAAACAAAAAAAGAAAATAACAGATATATCGTGCTTTTACTTCGATCTCAGCACAGTTAGGCCTATCAACATAGATATCGGCATTTTTATTTAAATGGAACTAAAATGAGGATGTAGATCTACCTAAATTAAACTTCTGATTTAGCACTCTTAAGATCTATATCTACAAGATCTAGATCTAAAATATGAACTTGGAATCTTGGAATAATGTAGCTGTAATTTAGATAAGATTTGTGTAAAAAAAATATCCTAGATAATCTATCAAAAGACTGAATGCAACATTAAATTTAAAAATAGTATATTAGTTTTAGTATAGGCCCTATTATAACATTGCAATATTATCAAAACGTTTGGAAATCAAAATCTACAAAGTCTAGAAATTGAAATTCTACATCTTAATCTAGTCTATTTTGGTCTAAACTAGATCTAGAAATTCTAGATCTAAACTCTAAAATAATTTTAATTAGAATATAAATCCAGATCTAGATATACTGTAATAAGAATCTAGACCTAGTTTAAACTTACGGGGGCCGCTAAAAATCTAGATTAGATCTAAATCAAGATATCATTCCTTTTCTAAATGCGAGTCACACAACGAGGCTTAATAAACATTACTATACCGAGTTCTATTAGCATTTCCTTTGAAGAATTAATTCCATATAACGTCAACGGGAAAAAAAAACACTACGTCACACGGCCTAGCTAGACTAAAAATCGTCTTCATTAATACGAGCCATTTATCCAGTGTTCATAGACATTGGTGCACCGAGTGCCTTCTTTTAGCATTTCATTTAAAGAGCTCATTCCATGTGACGTCAAAGGAAAAAAAAAACACTACGTCACACGGCTTAGTTAGACTAAAATATGTTTTCATCAATACGAGCCATTTATCGAGTTTTCACAGACATTGGTGCACCGAGAGCGTTCTTTTAGCATTACATTTAAAGAGTCCATTCATATGACGTCAAAGAAAAAAAAGTCCATTACCTCACAATAGGCTAGTACCGGTACCATAAAAAAAAATGTTTTTGTTTACACGAGATATTTAACGAGGGTTCATAGACATTGGTGCACTGAGTTCTAGTAGATTTTATTTAAAGAGGATCAAAGCCGCATTGTTTTTGCGTTTTGTCTGTCAGTCGGTCTGTCCGTCATCTTAATATAAAAAAACAACAACTAAAAGCTATTAAAATTGGATTAACCTTTATTTTACGTTTCAAAACATCGCAATAATTTTAGGTATGAACACAATTGATTTAAGTTTATATAATAGATTGTTCCGGATGTTTGTATAAATAGTAAAAGAAAAAGAGAATTCCAGATAAATGTAATACCGTTAATTAAATTTGTTGGATGGTCTCGTATAAAAATTAGAAGAATTACAGCCTTGTGGAGAGATATTCATACCTTACTTTGGTGTTTGGATGTTGTTTTCCTTAAAAATCGGAACATAATATTAACGATAATTAGATTTTTTTATGGTTTAGGTAGAAAATTAATTGTACTGTAAGAGAGAAGTGAGTTAAAATATTTTTCAAAAAAATCCGGAACAACATTATTTCGTAAATGAGAAGATTATTTGTTTATTAATTAGAAGAGGGAGTTCAAACAGTTATTTGGCGTTAGTAGATTTTTAAATAAATTCGGAAATTTCTGCCGACGATTTGTAAGAAAATGTAAGTAATGTAAGTCGATTTCTTTTCAAAACAAAATCCGGAACATTCTTTATCGATTACTAAACTTTTATGTTATGTTTCAGCAAGAAAATTAAATGTCTAAAAAGTGATTATCAGTAATCAATTCTAGTAAATTACTTTTTTTTAAAGCCCTGAACAACCTATTGTCGATATTTTTAAAATTTGTTTAAAGATTAAAATACGGAACAATTTGATATCGATAATCAAATTATAGAGACGCATTGTCAAATAATATACGTGTAATATTAGTCAATTATGCGATTTCAAACAATCATTAGGCATAATTCCTTTTTTATAAAACAATATCCGGAACATTTTTACACTTAATGAAATATAAGTTAGTATAGAGATTTTGATTTAGCATTAATATGCTATTTACATAAAAAACGGAACAACATATTATTGATAATGTGTTTTTGCAACGTTTAAACATGGAAATTAAATGTAATATAAGTTAGAAGTGCAAAAAAAAACATTTGTTGGCGTTGATTAGTATTGCACAAAAAAATCCGGAACAATAAATTTTAGATACTTAAAACTATTGAGATGTTACGGGAGGAACATTAAAGGGTAAATCAGATTTTCAATAGCTTTTAGATCTATTGTTTTTTTTATGTAATCGTGACGGACAGACCTACCGACAGACAAAACGCACAAAAATAAACCTTTTTTATTCTGATGAGGGCACTAAACAAAAAATAAATAAAATCTGATTTTTTAAAAAAGTTTAAGAAATTAGATTAGCACCTAGTCAAAGCCGGGCTTTACGCTACTACACGAAAGTCGCTGCATAAAAAGTCCATTTTAAAAAATGTGTGTGATATTTACATACAAAGTGCATTCTTAGCCTTTGTAAACAAACATAAATGTTTTCTTTTAATTTTAGCAACTAGTTGACCAGAAAAAAACGTCTTTATTTAATATTTATATTTGTTGTAAACATTTCTAGTACATTTTATAACAATATTTGACTTAGTGATACTGAAAATACGCAAAAATTGACAATCTCTGTTATCATATTGTAACATTACCTCCCTTACATTTACGTTATTGTTTTAGAATTGGTGTATTTTTATGAAAAAATCGCTTGCATAATTAATTTTATAAATTAAACGGTTTGCTTTTAGAAAACCAAAAGTAGCCGTTGCACCTAAACTTTTCAAGCAGCATTTAATGGTGAAATAATATTTTTCATATCTTTTTCTAGTTTTCGAGATCTGAGTGTGACAGACGGACAGACGGACATTTTGCACAAACCTAATAGCGGCTTTTTTCCCTTACGGGGGCCGCTAAAATGAGTCGTTGGCTAGCTAGCTTTAATTTTGCTTACATTTTAAGTAGAGAAATGATGCCACTTTATGACGTCCCGTTACTATAAGTACATTAAGTACTAAGTAGTAGGTACTTGATCCCCAGGTTTCTAATAAAATTGTTTTAGATCAACTTCTTTTCGTTTTTTGTACCTTTTCAGTCATGAGGCCCGCGACACGAGTGTCGGAAATTAAATTGGCCTGCTGGTTAAAATAGATTGGGCATCACTGGTGTAAAGTAAATAATAAAAATATTAAATATAAAAGTTATTATTCTTGATGGTATTTCAACCACAGTTATAGAGTGGAAGATTTGATTTTAAAGATATATTTCAATAATAATGATTTTTTAAATTAAAGTACATGTTTTTAATTTAGGTGACCTTTTTAGACTTGACTGCCCCACAGTATGGCCTTCCGATCTTCGACTGGATTGTCAGTATTGAAGTAGCAGAGCACATCCCGGCCAAGTTTGAAGAGATTTACCTGGATAATTTGGTCAGACATACACGTGAAGGAATTATTCTCAGCTGGGCTGTGCCAGGTAAGCGTGGAAATAATTAAATACCCTTTAAAAATTATAACGTTACTAGTCGACCGGCTGACCTTAGGCCACTGCAACCTATGCGACCGCAGTGGGCCCTGCACGTTTATAGGAAACGCGCTAATTTTAGGTGTATAAATTATGAAATAAAACCATGTTATAACTTATAACGGATTTCTCGTGGCCTCCTGTCGATTTAACAGGAGGTCCTGGAAATCTCCTGAAATTGCAAAATATACGAAAAAGTCCTGGAAATATCCAGAAATTATTAAAATCTTTTGAAGACTCAAACAAATCTCCGTAAATATACAGACGAAAATTGTCATTTTGGGGTGTCATTCAATATGGAAAACGCCAATCCTACGCGCGATAAAAAAAAAAAAACGGCATTATGCAATACCCGCAATTGTGGAATCTAGTGAAAGAAGCTTCTCGCGCCTCAAACTAATAAAGAATTACTTGAGATCAACAATTCTCGTAGATAGATTGAAACATTTGGTAATTTCTGCTATTGAGCGTGATCTATGTAGGAAATACAATTTTCATGATACACTATATGACTTCGCTACACGCAAGGCTCGTAAAGTAATTCTGTACGTACTAAAGAATGAATAAAATGCAAAGACGAATTTATTTTCTAATTCAAACTCTTAAATTTCACTAATTGTCCGCTTCCATACCAAAACTTGGTGAAATCCGTTTCGTGTAGGGCCCCACAATGGTTAAGTCCGGCCCTGCTATTTAGTGTTTGTAAAATGTTTGTTTGTAAAATGTTTTACATTTTTCGGATGTTCTTCAGAGTTGAAGATAGTTTTACTTTTTAGTTCAAACCTCCCGCATGACGAAGGGGGATGGGAGCGGGCAGGGTTTGACAGTCCAGCGCGCAGCCATCCGTAGCGACGTGTGAATGATCTCCCCCTCTCCCTCTCTTGTTATTTCGTGGGGTGACTATCCGTAGAAATAAGAAAGGGATCTTTCCTTTGCTTCTCGACCAAATTCTTGAGGGAAGAAGAGAAATATATATAGATGATTTATAGATGATTGCATTTTGGCGTTAAAGAATATGGGTTGGGTCTACTCGATATGAGAATGTAATTTATTACATAGATAACTTATATTATTGCAATCGTCCCACCTGGCCCACCAAATCGGCCAACAAACTAGAGGGAAGGGGCGATATAATCCAAAATTAGGTTAAAATATAAATAATTAGTTTATATTATTAACATGAGTAAAGTACTAACATTCTTCTGCCCCCCACAGCCGATCGTCCCTATAGCCCCCCCCCCCCCCCCCCGGATTTGCCAGTAATTTAAACTGTTTTATTTAAACAAATGGCTGTTCTTTCACATAGATAAACTTTTTTTTTTAAAGTAATCTTTTTATTTTGCTTGTCTTAAAACATATTTTTCCTATATGAAGGAAATTGATGCGTAAATGACTGTGTCTGTATGTACAACTTATAAAACAAAATAGAACCAGTAATGCTTTAGTGCGGACTCACATTTATGGACACTTTTAAATGTTAACTAATAAACCAAAAAGATATTATCATTTTTGTTCCTCTGGAACAAAGAATGTTTGTGAGAGCTATTATGTGTATGTGTCTTTTGGTTAGGAAAATTAAATTTTCTTTAGTTATGTCAAATGACTTATTTACAAAAATCTCGACAATAGGTTGAAAATCTCTTTTCGACTTATTTTACATTTAATTTTCCTGTTGAAACATCATAAAAATCTTTTTTACCGGTAAAAAATTGTTTCGAATTTTTTAAATAAAAATTCTACTAACTCCAAAATGACTGTTGGGAATATATATATTAATTAATTTTCTTCCTAAAATATCGCAAAAATTCAATACCGAAAATTGGTTGTTCCGGATATTTAAGTATATTAAAACACTAAATAATTATTAAACATATTGCTATTTTAGCTTTTATTACATTTAATTTTCTTGCTAAAATGACACAAGAATCTCATTATAGTTAATATCCTATTATATATATTGCAATTTTCGCAAAGGCTATAAGAACTCGAGCGCTATGTTATGTAATCCTCGTCAACTCTCTCGTGTTAAAAAAATATTTTTTTAGTCTTACTAGCTGAGTGACGTAGTGAAATATTTTCTTCTTCGAATTCATTTTTAAAATGAGATGCTATAAGAACTTGATTCGCCAACGTCTAGCAGCTCTCGTCAACTCTCTCGTGTTGATAAAGACATTTTTAGTCCCACTAGGCCGTGTGATGTAGTGAAAAGATTTTTTTCTTTTGACGTCATATGGAATGAATTCTTTAAAAGAAATGCTATAAGAACTTGGTACACCAATGTCTAGTAATCCTGTCAACTCCCTTGTGTTAATTAAGAGATGTTTTGACTAATCAGCCCGAAATGATTTAAGTTAATAAAATGCTATAAAAAAATTCGTGTGCCATAGTCTTTTCGACCCTTATCAACTTTTTTTTATTAAAAAGACATTTTTAGTTTACCTAAGCCGTGTGACGTAGTGACAAGTTGTTTTTTTTTCCTTAGATGCCATTCGGAATATCTCGTTTGTATCATTAGTCGTGGGCCGCGTCTGCTTGTAATCTTGTCGTTTTTACCAATGTCGATTACGAGTACTCTTTGGGTAAAGCTTCTAGAGGCCGAATAGTATGACAGCACGCGGGTCATAGATTGGGCAAAACTGACATAGAGGGCAAATATAGAGTACAGTTCTATTGGACAGAATGAGACTACATACACAAAAGATGAACGTAGAATTGACATATATTGAACAAACTTTCGTTGTATATCTACACGAAGGTTTGAATTGAGGCGAGCTGCATGAGTGATAAAGTGTTCGGCTGCCCGGTCGTGCGGTATGTTCACTTGACTGTCGTTCGGTCGTCTCGTTGGTCCCGGGATTATACCCGTCTTCCTGCGGGACGTTTGGACTAGAAAGTGGATTATCTTCAACTCTCAAGGAACACCCGAAACATGTAAAAAAATTTACAAACAAACATTAAAACTGAAGGGTTCTGGGTTTTAATCATGTTGAAGACTGTTTTTTTTTTCTTAATATTTCAGCTCTAATTATTACTTTACACTAGCTGGAGAAAATTAAAGGTGGTTGGTCGTTGTGATGGCCACATGACACCCTCTGTCTTTCAGTAAAGCCGTATATCTATTATTGTGTTATTCCTACTGTTCTACACAAAACGTCTTGTTTTTAGCGTCACTTAGAGCGTTCTTACTTTTTAAAGATCTGTCACGTCACTTGTCGCTAAGTAAAACTATTCTAATAGCAAAGATTTATTATTGTTAGTCTAGAGCTATTATAAATATTTACATAACTGATCCAAACGTAGTGATACAACTACGCTTAATATAAGCTTTTTTTTTGGTTACATTTTCTTGTTCAAACATTAACTAACATTTAAGCACTACTCAATTAAACTAGTCTATAATACTAAATACGTAGAATGGACGTTTGCTAAATAGCTGGAGGACGGCCTACAAACAACTAGAATCTTTCTATTTTCTACATCTTTATTCGACGATGTAATATATTTATACATATATTTCTGGTAACTATTTCAGGTCAAGGGGGATTATCTCACGTCAATAACAAAGCTTTAACAAATGTCATCAAAGAAATGTCTAAAAGAGGTTTCCATATCAACGTCCCAGCTGGCGAGCCACTCAGAAAAGCTGCAACTCATAGCTGGCTTCAAAACAATGTTCATGTTTATTATAGAACTTTCCAAGAGACTTTGAGAGAGCTGGATGCTTGAGAAAACACCAGTTTATATGTGTGTGTGTGTTTTTTTTTCTTAATAGAACTTGTTGCTTAATAATGAGTACATAGGCATTATTTAGAGATTTCTTAAGGGACCAAAGGTTATGTGTAAATGACATGTGGCTCTACTCTGTCTTGCGTGTGTATATTTTAAAACATCATTCTGTTTTGTTTTTAATTTTAATCTTACTTTTCTTTGGTATTTTCTAATTGAATTAAAATTATTGTGAAAGCTTTTTTTTAAAATTTATTAAACAAGAACTCACTAGAACATCAATTTATAAACAATAAACAGACGTCAAATAAAATTAACATAATGAGACGCATTGGATCACAAGCGAATTCACATGGTGAGTCTTCTGTCCAACGACCAAGTGACCATTACACTACGAGATGCGTTTCGATGCTAGAAGTGATGAAGTATGGTTGTGTATAGGGTTGTGGAAGGTTGTCTAACTAAATTAGTTAAATTTCTAACCAGACGAAACAATCTGAAAGTATAATAGAACATTTTTTTTTAAAGCAGAGGAGAATAACTACTACCTCTTGTTTGAGACGCATTGTAGAACTTGCTTTTAGATTGTGTGCATGTGTTTTTCTGTAAAGATAAAAGAAACTTTACAAATGAGTTTAAAGTATCAGCAAAGAATGAGAAATCTTGTATGCAAATACTTTCGTGCACTTTAGTTACATTGGCGAAGTAATTAGAAATACCATGGGAAAATGTTGCATAGTGTGATTCGTGTAAACATCGTTGTATTTTCATGCTAGTGATGAATGTTTTGTTGATCTGAAGCAAATGAAGGTCAAGTGATGATTTTTTAAAATAGATATCTTTTCCTCCTATCAGTTCCTTTTAAATATCTACTGGATCAGAGAGAATTCTTAATTCTGCTGGAGAAACTAGAAGGAGGGGTGTATGTGGCTTCTTCTGTCTCGAAAGACAATGGAAGCGCCCAGAAGGCGGGGTGTATATGGCTTCAAATCACAGTGAACAATGAATAATGACCGATAACTAACCATTAACTAACTACTAATGAAAGGTCCTCGAAATCATGCTTCATTTTACTGAATAAATAAAAAAAAGTTTTAAGGTTATGACGCTTCTATTGACCTACACTTCGAATTTGTTATCGAAAAATTAAAATTAAGTGACCCATTTATTTATAATTAACACAGCCACAACTTGACCCATAACTTGATCCGGCTGTACACGCTCAGTAGCCATGATGTGCATTCGAGCGTCACAGGTAATAATGGTGTCGGACATTAAGTAGTATTACGTTCTGATCATATAAACACCCCGACATTTCAAGTATCAAAGTACGCGGGTAGTAGCTTCTTAACCGATCTCTAGAGTTATGTTTTTTACAAAGAAAAAGTCTCTTAATTAATAATAACCTACATCTTCATTGTTATTTCCTATACTGACCGTGTCATGCCAGGACATGTCTCTAGTGAAAAAAAACCAAAGTGTTACAAACATTAAGATATTGTTGATGCCGGACATTCAGTATTACACAAATTGTTCTCACAAAATAATCAAAGGTATACCAACTTTTTAAAAGTATCAAAGCACGGGTATCAGCTAGTTTAGGCCCTACCTATCAATATTTTTTGCTTACTAAAACTCTTAATAATAACCTACATCTTCAATGTTATTTCCCCCCTAACACAATTCTTTGTCATAATGAAGTGTCTAAATCAGTGTTACTCTTACTTTTTTTTTAATTAAATTATTTCCTAATTATTTAAATACATAACAATAAAAATTAAAAAAAAATATTTGACTAAAAAAAAAGAAGACATTTCTTCCTTTATACATCTTATGGAGCCATTATTTTAATCTTAATAACTATTAAATGTGTGATGTTTTTTAAAAAGGAACATTTTTTACCCCGCCCACTTCGAGAAAAATCTAGATTAAGCGAAAGAATAAATAATAAATCTACTAGACTTTACAATATTTTAATGGAAGTAGGAAGTTATTTTTATTTGGGGGGAATTCAAATATGTTTTATGTACTCTATGTAAAAAAAAAATGGCGGCAATTGAGCTATAAATTCTAGGACTAACATTTCAGCCAATATATAATTATGATCTTTAGTTTTGAAAAGTAGAAAACTGCCATATTCACAATATTTTGCCTTTGTTTCATAATCGTAGACATAGGCAAATATATATAGGTTTGTGATGTGGATCTATGTTTGTTAACATGGCTTCTTTATTAGTGTATGGCGGTCGTCTTATCGATTCAAATTGTTAGAATTAGTTTTTAGTCAAAAAAGTCAAAGAAAATAAGCAGAACGTGCTCTAATGTTCGTAGTACGATAGGCCAAGGGATAAATTCTAAAGGTTGAAAAAAAAATGAATATTATAAACAGTAACTTTCAGTTTCAGTAAGTCAGAATAATTCAATATCACTGTGACTGTGACTAATTTAATATTGATAGATCTAAATCTAATAAATATGACTAATATTTGTAATAACTAGGTCTAATGCTTTTCATACTTTTTACTACTAACTATTAAACTAGTCTGTCTAACATCTATGCATGCAGACTATAGACTAGATCTAGTATAAGTATAGATTATAGATCTAGTGACAATCTAGTCCTAGACTATTTATATACTAACTATAGACTAGACTATACAGATTACAATTATAGTTTATAGTATAGTATAGTAGTATAGTACTAGTAGTAAGTACTATTTTTTTACTATAGTATTTATATAGACTAGATCTAAATCTAGTATTTAAAACTATTTATAATTATTTTAATTATGTAAATTTAATAGTAAAAAAAACATGGCATATATAAAATCTAGAATTCTAGGGGTATATAGGTTATGGCTGAAAAAAACAAACTATAAATACTTTTAATTTTACACTGCTCATAACTGCTGTATAACTCATACAAACGTATCTTTTCCCAAATGTTTCCCATAATAAGTTTTACTTTATCGTCCAGTCTATATATATATATACATGTCTATGGTTCCTGAATATTAATTTATGAAACTCTTCAATTAAAAGGGCCAATAAGCGGAAATACCCAAAAACGTAGAGTGCTCAAAATAACGATTTTCTAGTCCTCTAGCCAAATTACTTTTTTATGCGTTGACAAATCATGTTCCTAGAATTTTCCCAATCTGGCCAACGAGCAAATAATTTCTTTTCCCTACGATAAACATCAATGTCAAATTTCTACGAAAATTATTAGAGACATTTTCGAGAACTGCGTTAACCCATTCAGGATTTTGAGCCCATGAATGTGCAAGATGAGTAAATGAGATTTACACATTCCCCTAACCAGCATTTGTTTTTCGTGAAGAGGGGAAATTGAGGCAGGGTAAAATGAATTTCTTTTTGTTACAAAATCTATCATTCCTTGGTTGAATAAAATATCCGCTCTTACGAAATAGCCTTATGTTTTAGAATGGAGGAATTTTTTTTTCAGCGAACCCCGTAAGGAAAAAGACGCTATTAGTTTTGATTAAAGTGTCCGTCTAATGGTCTGTCACACTTAGATCTGAAATACTAGAAGAGATATAAATGAACAGGGCACGGCATGGCCTAAATTATGCCGACGTGCTAAAAAAAACACCAAAATATCAACTATGAAATATAGATAATCATCGCCTAACGTTGTGGCTTGCGAAGTTTAGGTGCAAGGGCTGCTTTCTGTTTTCTAAATGCAAACCGTTTTGTTGTTAAAATTAA
This sequence comes from Biomphalaria sudanica, assembly GCA_036873155.1. Classification (NCBI taxonomy): domain Eukaryota; kingdom Metazoa; phylum Mollusca; class Gastropoda; family Planorbidae; genus Biomphalaria; species Biomphalaria sudanica. The sequence goes on from JAZGLO010003685.1 coordinate 43,030, forward strand.
TTAAGCAAGCGATTTTTTCATAAAGATACAACACTTCTAAAACAATTCATAAATGTAAGGGAGATTATGTTCACACTATGTCAACAAAGAAAGATCATTTTAGTGTAGTAATTTTTGTATAGTAATATCAAGTTACATCAATATCTTAAACATAACAGAAAAGCCAACAAAGCCATGTAATGAGGATACAGACGTCATAATTGAACGTTCCACAATACCTTCTCCAATTATACATATATACAACTTTATTGTAAGATATGTTCATAAAAATTTATATATATTAATTAACTGTATTTTTTTCTTGTAAACAAACTACGAAAATTAAAAAAAAAAAAACAACAACATAAAAAGCAACATATGTATTTTGAATGATAAATAATAACAATGCATTTTTCTGTAAATTTAAAAAATCGACTTTTTATGTAACAAATTTCGAGCTGTAACATGCCGTCCGCGGCTGCGATGACTATTACTAGTACCCTGGAAACGTTCTGTTTACTGCCCACATCATGATACAAGTTTTTGTGCGTTTCGTCTGACCAAGTTTAGATCGAAAAACATAATACCCATTTTAAAGAAAAATAAACCACCTGGAGACCCAAAAGGTTATAGACCAATATTTCTAACATCCAACATTGGCAAAATGGCAGAAAAAAATGATCAATAACCGACTTTATTGGTGGCTAGAAAGTACTTGCTCACTCCACAATGCACAAGCTGGCTTCAGGAAAGCAAGTAGAACAGAAGACCACCTCTTTCGTTTTATCCAGGACACAGTAGAAGGGTTTCATGACAACAAGCACACTACAGCAGTATTTATAGATTTGCAGCAAGCCTATGATAGAGTGTGGAGAAAAGGTCTATTTTTGAAGATGAAAAAAATGGGCATCCATGGAAAAATGTACAGCTGGATTAGAGCATTCTTAAAAAACAGAACCATCCAAACCCGATTCGAAGGTGCCATCTCTAGTAAAAAAAAGTTTGGAGATAGGCCTACCACAAGGTTCAGCACTTAGCTGCACTCTCTTTCTAATCTTCATGAATGACCTCCCGGACCTCATTTCGGTCAATAAGGCACTTTATGCAGACGGCCTTTTAATTTGGACTACAGAGAAATATCCAGTGCTGACTAGATCCAAACTAAATAGAGCCCTCACAACTATCTCCACGTATTCAAAATTCAAAATGGAAATAAACAAAGAAATGTCAGTTTATTCAATCTAGGGCCACAGCAACAAAACAGCAAAAAGAAATTACATCCTAAAAATAGACTCACAGCCAATAAATAAAGAAGAAAATGCAACATATCTTGGTGTAAAACTAGATCAAAGACTGTCTCTAAAACACTTTATGGCAGATTTAAAAGAAAAGGCATCACAAAGATTAAACATAATAAAACACCTAGCAGAAACATCCTGGGGAGCTGAAAAGAAAACCTTAAGATAGTTATACACTGGATACGTAAGATCTGTAATGGATAACTGCCTCTCCATACAAGTAGCGGAAGAGTAGCAAGCTAATTGCATTGTAGATATCTCAGATTAAGTATTTTTTAAAGCTTAAAATAACGGAAATAATGCTTGGATCCGAAACTTCCGACTGTTTTTTGGGTCAAAAACCTGCTAAGAGCAGTAGCAAATCTCTGCAAAAATATGGCAAATGGATTATGACTCATCAGTACCAGAATGTGAGACAAAGACTATTTTATTGATCTTATTGATTTTTCCCTTTTTTTTAAAAACAAATTCGTTAAGCAACTACAAAGCACTTCATAGTTTTCATGTTCACCAGTCAACGAGCAGCACTCAGATTGTTCTGTAGCGTTTGAGGACAAGGAATTTGTTCACCTGAACGTACTGTAGCCCTTAGGTTGACCTAATTGCTTTACATTTTTATTGGACTGGATTTTTGCGTCTCTGGCGCTCCACAGAAAAAGGAGTTTCTACTATTAACTAAAGTTGTCTTCTAGTTTTTTTAATTTATTTAACTTGATACGGGGCTTGCCTAGGCTCGCAACAATATTATAAAGGTGAATCGATTTATTTACTTAAATTCACCAAACGAAAAAGGGGGGGGGGAATTTTTACAATGCTTTGGAAAAAAAACAACAACTTTAATACAACTTATAGAGTGATGTTCCTCTCCCCATTTATGATTACCCCCTGCCCCTATCTCCACTCTGTGAGGGAGAGTCCTGGTTAAGCAAATGTATTAATCTACTACACTTCATAATATTCTAATGATGGGTCTAGACCTTTAAGAATATGCGCAAAATGTTCCTACTATTAATTTATTAAACTCCTGAATAAAATATAATACCAACATGTGGAAATACCCAAAGACGTATAGTCCTTTCAAGCTAACTATTATCCAGTTCTCTTGCCTAATTCAAATGTATTTATTATTATAGTTTGAAAAAAATATAACGGTCAAACTAGAGTTTTCCCAGTGTAACTAAAGAATTAGTAATTCTTTATCAAACGATATACATTAACTGTCAAAGTTCTAGGAAAAATATTAGAGACGTTTTCGAGCAAAGGTTTTATGTTTTAGTTTCCACGAAACTGTGACCTGTATAGAGGTATTGTAAAAATACAAGAAAGACAAAAACTTACTAATAAGGGTTAAAAAAACACTTTTGACATCTATAAAAAAAAGATCGAAGATTGGTCTTTAAGTTATTTGAGGAAACATGTCATAAAATCAGCAGCTATTCGTTAATATATAAAGCATCATATTTCTCTGACAAACTGACTTTTTGCCCTTCATCATTCGAGCACATAAACGTGTGGAGCTCTATGCGTACTATTTTCTTGTGATTATCCTTGGTGAGAAGAATGCTTTTCAATAACCAGCGAAAACGATCTTTCAACTTTGACCTTTTTGAACGGAGATGAAATGGAAACATCCTATCACCTCTCTTTGTGATTGGTTCTGGACAGCAACACAGTTATTGATACGCGAGTTGGATGTTCAAACCAGAATAGTATTTGATTTAAAGATGTATCTCATCTGTCCCTTGACTCTCATCGTAGGGGTGCAGTCACTGATCGCGTAACCAAATCTCTCCACTTTTCCCGGTCAGCAGCTGTTTATAGTGGAATATCAGGAGAGAGGCCGGTCCGTTCTTTTATTTCATCCCGCAGATATTCTTTTGATGATCCTATCATCGTGCTCCCTCTACTGTACCTTGATGGAGGACTTACTACTGTACCTTGATGGAGGACTTACTACTGTACCTTGATGGAGGACTTACTACTGTACCTTGATGGAGGACTTACTACTGTACCTTGATGGAGGACTTACTACTGTACCTTGATGGAGAACTTACCTCTGTACCTTGATGGAGGACTTACTACTGTACCTTGATAGAGGACTTACTACTGTATTGACAAGAAATAAAGTAGCCTTTCCTATGGATAGTTCTCTACTGTATTGACAAGAAATAAAGTAGCCTTTCCTATGGATAGTTCGCTAATGTATTAACAAGAAATAAAGTTGCCTTTCCTATGGATAGTTCTCTACTGTATTGACAAGAAATAAAGTAGCCTTCCTATGGATAGTTCTCTACTGTATTAACAAGAAATTAAATAGCCTTCCTATTGATAGTTCTCTACTGTATTGACAAGAAATAAAGTAGCCTTTCCTATGGATAGTTCTCTACTGTATTGACAAGAAATAAAGTAGCCTTTCCTATGGATAGTTCTCTACTGTATTGACAAGAAATAAAGTAGCCTTCCTATGGATAGTTCTCTACTGTATTGACAAGAAAAAAGTAGCCTTTCCTATGGATAGTTCTCTACTGTATTAACAAGAAATAAAGTAGCCTTCCTATGGCTACGCGCTCTTGACAAGATGGCTGCTCCCTGTTTACAGTTATCATAGATGAGTTAAATTTTCGTTTTGTCGTACATAAACCAAATAAAATTCCTTTAAAAAGCTATTCAACTAATAAACTAATATCTTTAAATTATAGATTTAACTTAATTCAGCATTATTTCCACTAATTAATTCAAATTAACAACTCTTAGTTTAGGACTATTTTGTCTCACTAATCAACTAATCCTTATAATTATATTTAATATTATTTAGTCTATATTTATTTTTATATTCTTAGATTCTAGATCTAGTCAGTCTTAGACTTAGACTTTAATTAAGGCCTTAGATCTACTAATCATCTACAAATACTACTAATTATAAACTAATAGTAATACTCTATATAGTTAGTTAAAGTTAGTTAAAAGCATAAATATATTGATCTACAATTAGATCTAGATCTAGAATTAGATCTGGATCTAGTCTAGTTCTATATTTTGAATAAACCATTTGATTGTCATTGTAAATTAGCTATCACTTTAGACTTAGACTTAGCTTAGGCCATCTTAGGCATTTTTAACCTTAAACTAGATTTAGGCTAGACCTTTTAAAACTATAATCAACAACAGTCAACATGAAATTGCTATGGCTATTTATCCTAATAATTACTAAATACACACTAGCTGAACACAGAACTAGATCTACCTCAGTCAACACTAAACTTAAAAAGGAAACAACAGTCATAATCAATCATCACACTTTAGATCAATGCAACTTCAAAAATAACCTAACATACACATCCATAACATTAAAGAAGATTACCCATCACAAATGGAAGTTCTCAATCAGACACAGTAGAAATAAATACCTTTCACTGTTAATATTAATAGCAGGAGATTGTCAAGACTCATTTCTTCTCTAATATACGTATGTGTATTACTAAATGTACCCAAGTCCTAAGCAATACCACAACGACACATACAACGATAGAACAAATATTCAGAATGCCAACTCACAGACATATAACATGTTTATTACATTATCTGTACTATAATACAGAATCAGTTCAGACATTTGAAATATCCAGTATCAATTAAAAATATATCAGCTTAATATTCCATAGACTGAATAGTGACAACACAGAGAAATAATTAGAGTCTACACTTCGACTATATCTATATCCTAAAGTCCAACTGTCCTGGACTAGGAACAAAACCACACTGCCCTATTATGAGTTACATTATTTTCAACAAAAACATCTCACCAAATCAAAACAACCCAAAACAATAACAGTTTTTAAAGTCAACAACCTGAATTGCCCCCCTTCTCCTCTACAGTAAACAGGAGACCCAGGCTGACCAGAACTCAGTCCTGACAGAGATGTAGAGTCAAATCCAGGGCCTAGATCTAAAGATAGATGCAACATCTGCAAAAAAGTATGCACCATGAAACAGAAAGCCATTCAATGTGACACCTGCGATGAATGGTACCATGCATCATGTCTCCATATGAATACACCTGTGTATTATACCTTAGGCAACAAAGATGCATCATGGCACTGTGTACCATGTGGGTTACCTCAGTTTACATCAGGACTGTTTGATTCCTTTGATGCGGACACTTCTAACCCATTCAACATCCTAAACACCATCCCAAAACCAACTCACCAACCACTAGCCAGATCCACTCCTGTTAAACCTAAATCTACTAAAATTAATACAACAGCCTCACTAAACAAACCTACTAAAGAAGTAATACCAAAATACCTTAAAACCTTAGTAATAAATTTTCAAAGCATTAGGAACAAAACAGCAGACTTAGAAATTTTATTAGAATGTGAGAAACCAGACATAATTGCAGGAACAGAAACTTGGCTACATCCTGAAATTTATAATGCAGAAATTTTCAATAGTAATTATGAAATTTTTAGAAAAGATAGGGCTGATAATCATGGAGGAGTTCTTTTAGCAATAAAAAACACTCTTATAGCAGAAGAAATTACCTTACCTAACTCAAAAAACATAGAATCTACATTTTGTAAAATTAATACCACCTCAACATCCCTTATAATAGGCAGCATTTACAGACCACCAAATTCTAGTTTAGAATACATGCAGGAACTATGTAATCAGATTACTACACTTAAAGAGACAAATAAAAATGCAGTTTTTTGGATTATGGGTGACTTCAACCTACCTGATATAAATTGGAAAACACTAACCATAGATAAACACCAAAACCTTAAGGACATAAATGAGCTTTTCATAGAAACTTTACACAACCTAAGTTTAGATCAAATCATTAAAAAGCCAACTAGATTAAACAACACATTAGATCTCTTCTTAACCAACAGACCTGGATTAGTAGTTGATTATGATATTATCCCTGGTCTATCAGACCATGAGATCATAAAAATACACAGTCAGATAAAAGCAGTAGCCAATACAAAAACCAAAAGAAAAATCTTACTCTGGAATAAATGTAACCTAACACAACTACACCAAGCTGCATTAAACTTTCAACAAACATTCTTATTAGAAAAAGACATTAACCAACCAGTCGATGACCTCTGGAATTTCATTAAAAACCATCTTAAAAGCATTATAGAAAATCATATACCAACTAAATACACATCAAACAAAATAAATAAATGCTGGTTTAATAATAGACTAAAGAAGCTTTGTAAACAGAAGGAAAACCTATATAGAAAATTTAAAGCAACCAAGGCAGAAAGAGTTTACAAAAAGTATATAAAAATTAAACACCTAACCCAAAAAGTAAGCAGACAGCTGCAGAGTGAATACATAAACAATGTAATATCTAAAGATAACAACTAAAACCTATGGTCATACATTAAGTCTAAGAAAATGGAAACAACAGGCATAGCGCCATTAAAAGATGAACATAACATAATACATAATGATAATGAAACTAAAGCAAACATCCTAAACAAATACTTTGCATCAGCATTCTCAGCCCCAGGAGACAAAGACATATTTCTTAATTTGAACCAAGTAGACAACATAGAAGATTTAGTAGTACAAGAAAATGGAATTAAAAAACTATTAGCCAACACCAAACCAAATAAAGCGTCTGGACCTGATGGTATTCCAGCTAGATTACTCAAAGAACTAAGCAATGAGCTAGCCCCAGTGTTCAAAATACTCTTTCAAGCATCGCTTAACCAGGGCAGAGTACCAAAGGACTGGAAAGAAGCTAATGTCACACCCCTATTTAAAAAAGGAGAAAAATCTGATCCAGGAAACTACAGACCAGTATCACTTACCAGCATCACATGTAAAATACTAGAACACATAATATGTAGCAATATCATAAACCACTTAGACAAACATAATGTCCTCACCCCATACCAACATGGCTTTAGGAAATATAGATCATGTGAAACACAACTAATAGGACTAATTGATGATTTTTCAAAAGGTTTAGATAATAGTGAACAAATAGATGCTATCTTACTAGATTTTTCCAAGGCTTTTGACAAAGTTCACCACCATAGTTTGCTTAAAAAATTAAAATATTTCGGCATTAACGGTCCACTGCATCAGTGGATTAAAGATTTTCTGATAGGGAGAGAACAAACTGTAATAATAAATGGCTCTAAATCAACACCAATAACAGTAAACTCAGGTGTACCTCAAGGAACAGTCTTGGGTCCACTACTATTTTTAATTTACATAAATGATTTACCAAATTGCATTAGTTCAGGAACAAAAGTCAGATTATTTGCAGACGATTGCATAATATATAGAACAATAAAAACAAAACAAGACACAGATATTTTACAAAGAGAATTAGATGAATTACAGAAATGGGAATCAAATTGGAGCATGTCTTTCCACCCAGAAAAATGTCAGTTGTTAAGAGTAACAAAAAAACTAAAACAAATTAATTCCACTTATCTTATTCATGGCAAACCAGTAACACAGACTAAAAACTCAAAATACCTAGGTGTTATAATAAATGAAAAACTGTCATGGAATCCACATATTGATGAAACTATAAAAAAATCTAACAAAGCATTAGGGTTTATTAAAAGAAATTTCTATAAATCAAATAAGAACATAAAACTAAAATGTTACTTAACCTTGATTAGGCCAATAATAGAATATGCATCCACCGTTTGGGATCCCTCAACTCAAGAAAACATTAAGAAACTGGAACAAACACAAAATAGAGCAGTGAGATTCATAACAAACGAATATTCACATTTGACTAGGGTAACACCATTAGTAAAATCACTAAATTTAGAAAGCCTTCAGGACAGAAGACTCAAAAGTAAAGTAGCAATTATACATAAAACATTGAACCATAATCTTCAAATACAAAAACAAAATTTAATAAAATACTCTGAAAGACACAAAAATAAAGGCACATTCCTCGTCCCATATGCTAGGACAAATTTGTACAAATACTCCTTCTTCCCTAGTGCTATTAGAGCATGGAATGGGTTGCCTGAGCTAGCCAGAAAAACCAGTGACTTGGCAGAATTTAAGTCATTGGTTAATATGCATGACTAAATGCATGACGCGTAGGACGTAATCATCTTCTTTTTTGAAGTAACGTCTGTATTATATAAGATAAGAAGATAAGGTATTAACAAGAAATAAAGTAGCCTTCCTATGGATAGTTCTCTACTGTATTAACAAGAAATTAAATAGCCTTCCTATTGATAGTTCTCTACTGTATTGACAAGAAATAAAGTAGCCTTTCCTATGGATTGTTCCCTACTGTATTGACAAGAAATAAAGTAGCCTTTCCTATGGATAGTTCCCTACTGTATTGACAAGAAATAAAGTAGCCTTTCCTATGGATAGTTCCCTACTGTCTGTGCACGGGTATTCCTTTACCGGATCTGTTATTAGTGACTTGCTGTTAGGTCTGGTGGTTTCCTCGCACCATCCTCCGTTAGCCGATACTTTGGAATCATTCTGAAAGAAAGAGGGTTAGGACATCGACCTATAACCTACTAATTAAAAATTAAAAAACAAAAGGAGAAAAAAAGAGAATTCCAGGTTTAAGTCATTGTAAGTACCGTCGTGGCTGTCAAATTATAGCGAACTTTTTTAAAGTTCTATTAGTGGATTTAAAATTATTATAATTTTATGCACATTTTAATACTAATAACAATTCGTTATTTGAAATAACGTACACACTAATGAATGCTTGAGTTTCAGGCTGTATAGAAATATCACCAAATTGTATACAAAGTACAGGATTAAGTATAGCTACAGATTGGTCTACTATAGAAAAAAATATAATATTTATTATTTGGATTTCCGAATTTTAAAAAGTCACAGATAATTAAAAAAAAAATACAAGTTTTAACTAGATATATCGTGTACGGAACTTTCAATATTCGAACAGAATATTTATTGGAAATTGTGTTTAAGAAAAAAGTATTTATAAAGTTAAGAGATATTCAATCTTTATCAATAGGAATGATTAGACATTCACACCACCGTGGTTTTACCATTTAACTGAGGACATTTGTAAAATTAACAAAGGTATTAGAGCGTGATGAAACGGTTGGTAAAACAAAGAGACCTAATCAGTACAAAACTAACTCTAGCCCTGTTAAGAGTAATTTATTTATTATTTATCAAATCACATCTTAAATGAGAAAATTTGGAACACGATCACAATGGCAATTGGACCCCACGTTGACCATATCGCAAGTTTCATGTGACTCGCAAAGACCTTCCTTCGGGGAACAGTACCAGGAAAAAAGAAGAAGAGGTAGACAGAGAAAGCAATGGGAAGACAAAATCAAAGAATGAAGACAAAATGTAGAAAGTGAACGCACACTTTGTAGCACAATTTATAAAAAATAATCTTTCAAAGTTTCTATTTTTCCAAATACCTTAACAAAAAAATACTTGAACTACTTTTGACCTAAACTTTCAGCAAAACTTATTAACTGTATAGTTTGTTTCGTCAACTGTTTACCAAGGCAGAAATGTAACTAAATAATATTAGATTAGACAAGTTAGTTTATATTTTGAAGTTTCATCATTTGACAACTTTGTTGGCCGTACATTTGTTTCATTTGGTTCAGCAGACGTGAAAGAGTATCTCTTTGTTTCTTTATGTGACTGACGTCATCCTGTATCGTCTGACGAACTACATTAACATCATCCTTCCTGCTGCAATAGAATAACATAATTACGTATTTTATCAATACATCTATTCAGCTCATAACTTCATGGAACCTGTATGGAACCTGGATATGGATCTAGAAAATAGCTTTAACGATTTTGCTAGAAATTTGACAGTTGCTGTACATCGTTGGCTCGTTGGCCGCACTTGAAAACTTGACCGTTAGAATTTGTCTTGAACGGACTATACGTCTTCGGTTATTTCCGCATGTAGGCATTATTCCTTGAAGACTTTAATAAATTAATGTTCAGGAACATTTTAACACTAAATCTGAAAGCCTATCATTGGAATATTATAAAGTAGATCTATTGACCTACATTTGCTTAAGCAGGAAGGGGAAAGGGAGAAATGGGGAGGAGAACAAAAAAACGTTCCCATTATTTTGTAGTCTAACATCGTCCATTTGTTTAGAGGAGAGATGTAATGTAATCACTCTGGAAGTTGTAGAAAGGGAGAATTGCCTATTTATAGAAAGTCTTATAAATATTTTTTTTGTTATTGTTCTAATTTATGAACCTGATGGAGGTGGATGTTTCTAATTCTATTCATTTCTTTTAAAGCATGTCTTGTTTAATTAGGATTTCATTTGAGTATCGTTGTAGATTAATAATGTAAGGGAGCCTACTTATGTTGTCTTCGACTAAATACTAAAATAAATATAATAATGTCCCTTGTCTAAGTCCCTTCGTAATGTTTTATATAGATCATTTGAGTTTTCTAAAAATAATTTCAATAATCAATTTGGGCCCGAGGGGATCTTTCTGAAATTGAAATAAAATGTATGGTTAAACATATGGCGTTAAAAGGCTGTCATGATAAATATGATTCAAATGATTAACCATTGGCAACAATAGCTAATAGTGGCAACTCGGGGAAAAAACTTTACAATTAGTTACTATAACAGAATAGGGGAGAATTACTATCACCTTAAAACAGTATTGAAGTCACTTGTGGTTGAGACGCATTGTGGAACTTGCTTTTAGATTGTGTGTGTGTGTGTGTGTCTCTTCAATTAATGACAAAAGAAAACTTGCAAATGAGATTAACTTTTGTAAATTAAACATGGTAAAGATCAAGGTATCAGCACAGAATGAGACATTGTCACAAACCGCTGTGTGTGTAGCAGAACAACACCAGTCCACTACGGCCTGGCTCTGGAATGTTGACCCAACTGACCCCTTACTCGCCATCATGGCCTTAGTTATTGTGGAATGTTTTTTTTTTTTTTTTTTTTTACTGTTATTTTTATTTTAAATCTAATACAATTATTTATATTTTTAGTATATTTTAATACATTGAATTAAATTTATTTTACTATTGGGAAAGGAAACAAGTACTTTTTTAATACTTTTAATATTTATTTTATTGTCACGTGACCAGGTGACCTGGTCTACAATAGGGAGGGTGACCTGAAGACATGGGGACAAAGGGGCACTTAGAGTGGGTTTTGTAGAGCGGACAGTCGCAGTCACCGCTTTTTTGTTTTCCCTAATATTTTCAACTTTAACCCTATTTGTACAAATACTATATTTCAATCGAAGGTGAACAGCCATTTTTGGATATCTTAGTTTGTACCAGTTTTCATTGATGTATCTATTTTAAAACGTTGTGGATGATTCTATATCAATAAAGTCATACGCTACGTGTTTTTAACTATTATTCTGGTGTTCAGTGTTATATGTGAGTTATATACACAAACACCTAAATCGTGATAGGGCTAAAGCCACAAAAGACCAATACACAGTTCCAGCGTCAACAGTCGGGCCTCCAGAATCGCCCTAGACAACGACCAGTTGAAGCAGGCGCCAGCACACTGCTCGCGTCTTGTGACAGACATCTCTAATGAAAATAACCTCGCGCACCTTTTGACATAGGCCGAGTAAATAGAAATACCAATGGATAAATGTTGCATGGTACCATTCAAGTCTACATCCTAGTATGTCTATCCTAGAGATAAATTTTTTGTTTATCTGAAGTAAATGAAGGTGAAGTGATGATTTATTTTTTTTAAATAGTTATCTTTTTTACTCTTTCACCTCCTTCTAAAACTCTACAGGAACACACAGCTATCTTGACTCTTCTGGAGAAAGTAGAAGGAGGATTTTATATCTTCTGTCTTCAAGGACAATGGATGCGCCAAGGAGGAGGGGTGTATGTGGCTCCTCCTGTCTTGAAAAATAATAGATGAGCCTCGAAGGAGGGTTTAAAAAAAAAAAAAGTAAAGTTCCCCTTTCAGACCTTGTGGTCTATAGGGCAGATGAGGTCAAGGTCATCTGATTCTGTGGCCTACGGTTAACGAGGGTGTCATGTGGCCAGCACAACAACCAACTGCCTTTACTTTTCCTCAACTAATGTCAGGTACCCATTTGAGCTGGGTGGACTCAGAGGTCCCCAAGGATCCCGAAATAAAAATCACAGTCTTCACCAGGATTAGAACCCGGGACCTCCGGTTCAGAAGCCAAGTGCTTTACCGCTCAGTCACCGCGCCTCCGAAGGAGGGTTGTACCCTCACCAATATCTCGCTCCTGACCTTGAAACCAATCATTGCAATTGAACAGCAGTGAGAACGCATCAGAACAAGAGTGGTAACCAATTAAAATAGGGAAGGTTCCCATTACTACTACTTGAGCCAAACAATTGATAGGTTATGTAGTTTATATACGTTTATCTACATGGTGACAAAATAAGCCTCACTATACAAATTTGATTAATTATCATGCTATTATCAATACTTGATGACATCACAATAGCCACATACCAGATACGTTGTATATCAGATACCTTATTATTTATACATAAATATTAAAAACACAAATTTTATATAAAATTTATAAAAAGTAAAATTCGTTAAAATTGTATGCATGTAATCGAGAATTCTCGTATCCAGAAAAAAATAGAGAAACACAATCGTGCCTCTATTTTGTTTCTAAAATTTTTGAAAACTTTCGACATTAAATGAAGGAAATCCGAATCCAACTTTAGTTTGAACCAAGGGTCTTCGGTATTAAAATTAGGCTTTCTAGCTAGGTGAGCAGAGGTTACAGCACAAAACATACTGAGCCTGATGGCAGGGCCAGCCTTGGGCATAGGTAAACTAGGCAGCTCTTTAGGCCTTCAATAGGAGGGAGCCTCACACAGAGCTCCTCCAAAAAAAAATTCAAAATTGAGAAGCTTGAATCAAATCTCAAATAAAGCAGAGATGTATGGCTGTCTGTCTACTAGTATAGCTCTAAGTCAAGATGTATTCATGAATGTTTGATTTAGACTACCTGTATTAGAAGACCATTAATGCTTCATTTTGGTGAAAATGTCGAAATGTTATTCTAGCCTGGGGCATTAAAAAACACAAGAAAAGCGGAAGAGGGGTTTCTTTCAACACAAAGAGTTGCTTTATCATTCCTTCCATACTTGTCAGCCTCCTATACATTCAGCAGCATCAACGTCCTATACTTTTCAATCGCTTACAAGTCGGTCACAGTAGATGGCTCTATAAGAAGTTATCAAAGTAGATGGCCTCAGAAGAAGTGGTCACAATAGATAGCTTTAGAAGAAGTGGTCACAGTAGATGGCCCTAGAAGAAGTGGTCACAGTAGATGGCTTTAGAATAAGTGGTCACAATAGATGGCCTTAGAAGAAGTGGTCACAGTAGATGGCCTTAGAAGAAGTGGTCACAGTAGATGGCCTTAGAAGAAGTGGTCACAGTAGATGGCCTTAGAAGAAGTGGTCACAGTAGATGGCCTTAGAAGAAGTGGTCACAATAGATGGCCTTAGAAGAAGTGGTCACAGTAGATGGCCTTAGAAGAAGTGGTCACAGTAGATGGCTTTAGTAGAAGTGGTCACAGTAGATGGCTTTAGAAGAAGTGGTCACAGTAGATGGCTTTAGAAGAAGTGGTCACAATAGATGGCCTTAGAAGAAGTGGTCACAGTAGATGGCCTTAGAAGAAGTGGTCACAGTAGTTGGCTTTAGAAGAAATGGTCAACGAATCGGCTTATTTGCAGGAGTAAGTCATGGACAAGGTCAAGGAAAAAACACATTCAAGCAAAGATGAGGAGAGCCAGCATATCGACTTCGATTGGAAATATTCATCTTATGGAAATCTTTACTTAGTAATAAAGAAAGTGTTTACTTGGTCTTACATCAGCAAGATGTTTGCTTGGTCTTATATCAGCAAGATGTTTGCTTGGTCTTATATCAGCAAGATGTTTGCTTGGTCTTATATCAGCAAGATGTTTGCCTGGTGTTATATCAGCAAGATGTTTGCTTGGTGTTACATCAGCAAGATGTTTGCTTGGTCTTGCATCAGCACAAATTTTTACTTGGTCTTACATCAGCAAGATGTTTACTTGGTCTTACATCAGCAAGATGTTTGCTTGGTCACATATCAGCAAGATGTTTGCTTGGTCTTATATCAGCAAGATTTTTGCTTGGTCTTATATCAGCAAGATGTTTGCTTGGTCTTGCATCAGCAAGATGTTTACTTGGTCTTACATCAGCAAGATGTTTGCTTGGTCTTATATCAGCAAGATGTTTGCTTGGTCTTGCATCAGCAAGATGTTTACTTGGTCTTACATCAGCAAGATGTTTGCTTGGTCTTATATCAGCAAGATGTTTGCTTGGTCTTATATCAGCAAGATGTTTGCTTGGTCTTATATCAGCAAGATGTTTGCCTGGTGTTATATCAGCAAGATGTTTGCTTGGTGTTACATCAGCAAGATGTTTGCTTGGTCTTGCATCAGCACAAATTTTTACTTGGTCTTACATCAGCAAGATGTTTACTTGGTCTTACATCAGCAAGATGTTTGCTTGGTCACATATCAGCAAGATGTTTGCTTGGTCTTATATCAGCAAGATTTTTGCTTGGTCTTATATCAGCAAGATGTTTGCTTGGTCTTGCATCAGCAAGATGTTTACTTGGTCTTACATCAGCAAGATGTTTGCTTGGTCTTATATCAGCAAGATGTTTGCTTGGTCTTGCATCAGCAAGATGTTTACTTGGTCTTACATCAGCAAGATGTTTGCTTGGTCTTACATCAGCAAGATGTTTACTTGGTCTTATATCAGCAAGATGTTTACTTGGTCTTATATCAGCAAGATGTTTGCTTGGTCTCATATCAGCAAGATGTTTGCTTGGTCTTATATCAGAAAGATGTTTGCTTGGTCTTATATCAGCAAGATGTTTGCTTGGTCTTGCATCAGCAAGATGTTTACTTGGTATTACATCAGCAAGATGTTTACTTGGTCTTATATCAGCAAGATGTTTGCTTGGTCTTGCATCAGCAAGATGTTTACTTGGTCTTACATCAGCAAGATGTTTGCTTGGTCTTATATCAGCAAGATGTTTGCTTGGTCTTGCATCAGCAAGATGTTTACTTGGTCTAACTTCAGCAAGATGTTTGCTTGGTCTAATATCAGCAAGATGTTTGCTTGGTCTTGCATCAGCAAGATGTTTACTTGGTCTTACATCAGCAAGATGTTTGCTTGGTCTTACATCAGCAAGATGTTTGCTTGGTCTTATATCAGCAAGATGTTTGCTTGGTTTAAACATTTGGTAATTCTTGCTATTGAGCGTGATCTATGTAGGAAACAGAGTTTTTATGCTATACTGTATGGCTTCTTTCATCTCAAGGCTCGTGTAGTAATTCACTTGGTAGTAAAGAATGAAGAAAATAAAAGACGAATTTATTTTCTAATACAAATTCTTAATTTTTACTTATTATCCGTATCTCTAGCCAAACTTGGCCCCGTCCAATCCGTTTCGCATAGAGCCCCACAACTGTTGAGTCCGGCCATGCTATTTAGTGACGGGTGAACACAGAGTAGATTACTCGTTCCCCCCTCTCCTCCAGGGTATATATATATATATTGTCACAATCATCAATTGTGGATGTCAGATGTCAAGATCTATGAAGATGCTATGATATATGTCACGTTGAAGATTATCTTGATCTATATCACACCATCAATGATCGTGATTGCCGAGGATCTTGAAATCGTCTTTTAATAAGATGATCGTATAGATATAGGTAGATCTAGTTGATAATACGATCATTCAGAATGTTGCCAGTTGATAAGAGGATCATCTAGAAGATGCCAATCGTTAAGTCGATCTAAGTATGTTACTATATTCAATGAAGAAACTTCTCTTCGTCTAAAACAATTACTTTAATTCAGAACTTGAAAAAGCTATTCACAAATAATTACAATGGTTAAATGTACTTGAATAAAATAACAGATCTACACAATAATGTAATTGAGTTCTAATTCAAAACTCTAGTACATGTTCTCACTAACACGTTCCATACAAGACTGACCAAAAATCTAGAACCTTTCCCCGGGTATAGCGTTGTCACGTGTCTAACGCACCTCGTTGCAATGCCAACCAATAAATGCAGCTCAATGTACAAAAACTAATATTTCAAAGCCAATCACATTTATTCTGACACATAGCCTCCGTGATGGAATTCCCCGAGGTCGCTGACGAGCTAAATATACATACTGTGTACGTGACATATATATATATATATATATATATATTATATATAAATATTTATATATATATATATATAAATATTTATATATATATATATATATATATATATATATATATATATATATATATATATATATATATATTATATATATATATATATATATAGTCAACACGTAATTTATGAGGTCCTCAGAGAAGTGGGCACCGTTATTTTGCAGGGCCGGCTACAGGCCACTGCAACCTATGCGACCGCAGTGGGCCCCACACTTTCATAGGACCCGTGCTAATTCTAGGTGTAAATTAAACCATTTTATAACTTATAACAAAATTTCCCGCTTTCTCCTGATTTACCAGGAGCTCCTTGAAATCTCATTAAATTGCAAAATATACGAAAAAGTCATGAAAATGTCCGGAAATTATTAAAAATCATTTGAAAACTCATTCAAATCTCATGAAATATATACACAAAAATTGTAATTTTGAAGTGTCATTCAATATGGAAAACGCCAATGCTACGCGCGATTAATAAAAAACAGCATTATGCATTACCCGTAATATGTGTAATCTCCCCCCCCCCCACTCTTATTTTCATAGGATAACACTAGTACGACTTGCAGAAATAAAAAAAATTGATCTTCCCTTTACTTCTTGTCCAAACTGTTGAGCCATGAACAGAATTATATTAGATTATGTATAGATAATAATAATCTTTAATATCCGTAAGAAAATTTTTCTTACACTTCGTGCATTATATCAGACAAAACATTACAAGTATAGAAAACCAAAATAAACATTCACACCAGACTTACTCAAAATTTACATGCAAAACGTTTATATTAGATAGTTTAATGTTATTTAATGATTTGATAGCCAAGGACAAAAGAGTTTTTGTGTCTGTTTGTCTTACTATCGGTGTCTTCTACCTCTTTTGTGATGGTAAAAATCACAAAATCCTGACTCAATGGACGATTTTTTATTTCTAGAATCTTTTTAGCATTCTTATGAATGTTTTGCTCAAAAGGCTGCCTGTTGATGTGTGTTTTATATAGGTTGCACCAATCGGTGTTTGGGAGTAACATCCCTTGTAACTGTTGTTGTCAACCAAGATGGCGTTAGATTAAACAGCTGATTTCATGTCTTATAATTTATATCCAGAGTCTCGTTATTATTCGTTCATGATAATCAACCATAGCATTCTTATGAATGTTTTGCTCAAACGGCGGCCCAAATGAGGTTTGTTTTTTGCCCATGACTTTACCAGCACAATTTAGGATTCTATGCATTAAAAAAAATATTTGAATGTTCCAGGTAGTGATATTTAAATATTGTAGATGTGAGCGTGATAAAACATCGCCAAGGCCTTTTCGCTAAAAGTAAATGAGGACTGTCTACCACGTAGTAAGGTTGTGACAGAGCGTCGCATGAGGTTTGCGGGACATGTTCTCTGACAAAATGAACTACGCATACCAAAAGTTGCGATGACATGGAGGCCAATACGAGAAAAGGGCAAACAGAAACATCCTCCTATAACTTGGCGCCACACTTTCAGACATTGCCAGTGACAGATCTTTTTGGTACAGCTTGCTTTCCTATGAACGTCGAGGGAGGACCTAAGTCTAAGTAAACTTTACGGAGACAGACTACATAAAATTAACTCTTTCTCTCCGTAATTATTTTTCCACGTTTTGAAGGAATTCTTCAATTTGCTCATTACTATTTCACTACCCTTGTTATGATTGGGCTTTAATAACTTTGTTGTTTGTTATCAGAAAATGTTTTATTTGGTATATAATTAAAGGAGTATACATGCTCTTTTTATATAATTCAAAGTCAAGTTAACAAAAATTAAACATTAATTTGATTTCATGAGGTCAAAAACAAAGATGGTATTGTCGATTAGAAAAGAGTTAACCACAGCTTTTCCCGTTGTGTGGAAACTTTAAACGCTGTTTCATCATTGAAAAAAATGTTTTTTTGTGTGCGTGTTTTGTTCCCAACCTGACATTTGTTGTGATTCCATTTTTGTCACTTTCACTTCATTAGGAAATTTGAATGACATTAGTTCAACGTTGAAAACAAATATTGACTCAGAAATTATTGCCTATAAAAATATTGTATTGAAGAATAAAAAAAAATCAAAAAGACTACTTTAAGAATATTATCTCATTGGATTTTCTTTGTTGCTATTTTTTGGTGGCCCCCGTTAGGTTTGTGCAAAATGTCCGTCCGTCCGTCTGTCACACTTATATCTCAAAAACTTTAAGAGAAATGAAAACTATTATTTCACAATGCGTTGTGGCCACTTTTTTGTTTTCTAAAAGCAAAACGTTTAGTTTATACAATTAATATTGTGCTAGCGATTTTTTCCATAAAAATACACACATTCTAAAACAATACATAAATGCATGGGAGATTATGTTTACAATATGTTAACAAAGTAAGATATTTTTTTTTTGGTGTTTTTCCAGTATCACTAAGTCAAATATACTCATGCAATGTACAAGAAATGTACACAACAAATATAAATATTAGTTTTTTCTGAACCACTAGCTGCTAAAATTAAAATAAAACATTTATGTTTCTTTATAAAGACTTTGTATGTAAATGTAACATACATTTTTTTTAATGGACTTTCTATGCAGCGACTTTCTGTAGTAGCATGACGGCCGCGGCTAATCATGGTACTGTACTAGTTCCCTTAAAAAGTTTTAAATAATCAGATTCTATTTCTCTTTGTTTAGCGCCTCCATCAGGATAAGTGCTGCTAAATTTAGTGCGTTTTGTCTGTTGGTCGGTCTGTCCGTCACGTTTAAAAAAAATAGACTAAAAGCTATTAAAATTTTTGATATCTGTTTGAAATCTTTCTTCTAATATTTATATCATTATTAATTATCTTGCTAAAACGTCCCAAGAACTCATTATCGAAAAGCGGTTGTTTTGGATTTTTATAAAAACAAACAAACATTTGAAGTCTTTATGAACATATAAAATCGAAATTCTATCTTACACTACATTTAATTTTCTATCTAAAACGTTACAAAATCTATTTTTCGTTAATAATATTTTCCGGGATATATATATATACATTTTATTTGGCTTTAAATAGCCGAAATAGTGCTTTGAGGCGGGATTTCGCCCAAAATCCCTCTGCAGGAGCCTACAGCGCTCCCACAGACCCCTTGCTGGCAAAGGCGGACTGTCTACAATTTTTCCACAAACTCCAAGAAGAACCTAGTCTAGGGTACAATAAACGTCTTCTGAACAAATGAAGGGTCAGAATGTAATAAAGATTAATTATGTACACACACACAAACACACACACACAGAAACACAAACACACACACATATTCTACATTTTTTACAATACATTATTAATAGTATAATAGTAAAAAAAAAAACAACTAGACCATGGGAAAATATTTATTAAGGGAGATAACTATTTTGCCTATTTAAACACATTTATACAAACGGTTTTAGATTCTTTGTTTGTTTTTTTTTAAATATTACCAAGTTATATAATTACTGTCAAACTATTTAGCTACATTTTCTCCAAAATTTTGTACCTTTTTTTTAAAGAGAAAAAATCTATTTAATATGCATATGAATATAATTTAAAACAACAATTAGTATTGTTTCATATATACATGTGAACTACAGTGGCACAATGCTGAGATGACATGTATATTTAAAGGAAAAGTTGTATCTGTTGAGTCTTTCAATAAGTGATTTCCTCTTTACAAAACATAAAGATGAATTAGATAAAAATTCAATAAGATTAGTTAGTCCAGGCTAACATTTAACTTCACCTTCACATTCCCCTTTCACTAAGTATGTTGGGCCGTTGGAGCACCACATAAGATCTGTCAACCGTCTTTCTCCATTCTTCTCTGTCCTTTGCCTTTAGTAGAATTTTATTCACTTAAAGGCTGTCCATTCTATGATGTTGTCTTTGCATCGCTTTCTCTGTCTTCCTCTTCATCTTCTTCCTGGTACTGTTCCCTTAAGGAAGAACCTTATGATGTGGCCATAGAGTTTAAGTTTACGTTTATCTGACAGTGGTTAGCAGGTCATCGTGGGGTCCAACAACTGTATCAATCCTATTTCTACTCTCGTCATTCGTGATGCGGTTATTGTAAGCATTATTTTATATATACATTTAAACTAC
>JAZGLO010003686.1:0-13944 GCA_036873155.1 Biomphalaria sudanica
TCTCTCTCTCTCTCTCTTGTCTTAGCACGGATCCTGGAGCCCACGTCACAGTCCCTATTGTCTTGATGTGATATGTACTGGTATAAATCTACCGTCTCTGACCGTCACCTAGATATAAATAGACAGACACTTACAAATAGCCGAGTACTTAATCAACCAATCACTACCGTCTCTGGCCGTTACCTAGATATAAGTTGACAGACACTTACAAATAGCCGAGTACTTAATCAACCAATCACTACCGTCTCTGACCGTCACCTAGATAGAAGTTGACAGACACTTACAAATAGCTGAGTACTTAATCAACCAATCACTACCGTCTCTGACCGTCACCTAGTTTTAACAAGACAGACACTTACAAATAGCATAGAACTTAATCAACCAATAACTACCGTTTCTGACCGTCACCTAGAGAGAAGTTGACAGACACTTACAAATAGCTGAGTACTTAATCAACCAATCACTACCGTCTCTGACCTTCACCTAGATATAAGTAGACAGAAACTTACAAATAGCCGAGTACTTAATCAACTATTCATTACCGTCACTGACCGTCACCTAGTTTTAACTAGACAGACACTTAGAAATAGCCGAGTACTTAATCAACCAATCACTACCGTCTCTGACCGTCACCTAGATATAAGTAGACAGACACTTACAAATAGCCGAGTACTTAATCAACTATTCATTACCGTCACTGACCGTCACCTAGTTTTAACTAGACAGACACTTAGAAATAGCCGAGTAATTAATAAACCAATCACTACCGTCTCTGACCGTCACCTAGATATAAGTTGACAGAAACTTACAAATAGCCGAGTAATGAATCAACTATTAATTACCGTCTCTGACCGTCACCTAGTTTTAACTAGACAGACACTTACAAATAGCCGAGTACTTAATAAACTAATTACTACCGTCTCTGACCGTCACCTAGATATAAGTAGACAGACACTTACAAATAGCCGAGTACTTAGTCAACCAATCATTACCGTCTCTGACCGTCACCTAAATATAAGTAAACAGAAACTTACAAATAGCCGAGTACTTAATCAACTAATCACTACCGTCTCTGACCGTCACCTAGATATAAGTAGACAGACACTTACAAAGAGCCGAGTACTTAATCAACTAATTACTACCGTCTTTGACCGTAACATAGATATAAGTTGACAGTTACTTACAAATAGCCGATTACTTAATCAACCAATCACTACCGTCTCTGACCGTCACCTAGATATAAGTAGACAGACACTTACAAAGAGCCGAGTACTTAATCAACCAATCACTACCGTCTCTGACCGTCACCTAGATATAAGTTGACAGACACTTACAAATAGCTTAGTAATTAATCAACCAATCACTACCGTCTCTGACCGTCACCTAGATATAAGTTGACTGACACTTACAAATAGCCGAGTTCTTAATTAACTATTCATTACCGTCTCTGATCGTCACCTAGTTTTAACTAGAAAGACACTTACAAAGAGCCGAGTACTTAATCAACCAATCACTACCGTCTCTGACCGTCACCTACATATAAGTTGAAAGACACTTACAAATAGCCGAGTACTTAATCAACTATTCATTACCGTCTCTGACCGTCACCTAGTTTTAACTAGACAGACACTTACAAATAGCTGAGTACTTAAATTAACCAATCACTACCGTCTCTGACCGTCACCTATATATTAGTTGACAGACACTTACAAATAGCCGAGTACTTAATCAACCAATCACTACCATCTCTGACCGTCACCTAAATATAAGTAAACAGAAACTTGCAAATAGGCGAGTACTTAATCAACCAATCACTACCGTCTGTGACCGTCACCTAGATATAAGTAGACAGACACTTAAAAAAAGCCGAGTACTTAATAATCCAATCACTACCGTCTCTGACCGTCACCTAGAAATAAATAGACAGACACTTACAAATAGCCGAGTACTTAATCAACCAATCACTACCGTCTCTGACCGTCACCTAGATATAAGTTGACAGACACTTACAAATAGCCGAGTACTTAATCAACCAATCACTACCGTCTCTGGCCGTTACCTAGATATAAGTTGACAGACACTTACAAATAGCCGAGTACTTAATCAACCAATCACTACCGTCTCTGACCGTCACCTAGATAGAAGTTGACAGACACTTACAAATAGCTGAGTACTTAATCAACCAATCACTACCGTCTCTGACCGTCACCTAGTTTTAACAAGACAGACACTTACAAATAGCCTAGAACTTAATCAACCAATAACTACCGTTTCTGACCGTCACCTAGATATAAGTAGACAGACACTTACAAATAGCCGAGTACTTAGTCAACCAATCACTACCGTCTCTGACCTTCACCTAGATATAAGTAGACAGAAACTTACAAATAGCCGAGTACTTAATCAACTATTCATTACCGTCACTGACCGTCACCTAGTTTTAACTAGAATTACACTTAGAAATAGCCGAGTACTTAATCAACCAATCACTACCGTCTCTGACCGTCACCTAGATATAAGTAGACAGACACTTACAAATAGCCGAGTACTTAATCAACTATTCATTACCGTCACTGACCGTCACCTAGTTTTAACTAGACAGACACTTAGAAATAGCCGAGTAATTAATAAACCAATCACTACCGTCTCTGACCGTCACCTAGATATAAGTTGACAGAAACTTACAAATAGCCGAGTAATGAATCAACTATTGATTACCGTCTCTGACCGTCACCTAGTTTTAACTAGACAGACACTTACAAATAGCCGAGTACTTGATCAACTAATTACTACCGTCTCTGACCGTCACCTAGATATAAGTAGACAGACACTTACAAAAAGCCGAGTACTTAGTCAACCAATCATTACCGTCTCTTACCGTCACCTAAATATAAGTAAACAGAAACTTACAAATAGCCGAGTACTTAATCAACTAATCACTACCGTCTCTGACCGTCACCTAGATATAAGTAGACAAACACTTACAAAGAGCCGAGTACTTAATCAACCAATCACTACCGTCTCTTACCGTCATCTAGATATAAGTTGACAGAAATTTACAAATAGCTGAGTAATTAATCAACCAATCACTACCGTCTCTGACCGTCACCTAGATATAAGTTGACTGACACTTACAAATAGCCGAGTACTTAATCAACTATTCATTACCGTCTCTGATCGTCACCTAGTTTTAACTAGACAGACACTTACAAAGAGCCGAGTACTTAATCAACCAATCACTACCGTCTCTGACCGTCACCTAGATATAAGTTGAAAGACACTTACAAATAGCCGAGTACTTAATCAACTATTCATTACCGTCTCTGACCGTCACCTAGTTTTAACTAGACAGACACTTACAAATAGCTGAGTACTTAATCAACCAATCACTACCGTCTCTGACCGTCACCTAGATATAAGTTGACAGACACTTACAAATAGCTGAGTACTGAGTCAACCAATCACTACCGTCTCTGACCGTCACCTAGATATAAGTAGACAAACCCTTACAAATAGCCGAGTACTTAATCAACCAATCACTACCATCTCTGACCGTCACCTAAATATAAGTAAACAGAAACTTGCAAAAAGGCGAGTACTTAATTAACCAATCACTACCGTCTCTGACCGTCATCTAAATATAAGTAAACAGACACTTACAAATAGCCGAGTACTTAATCAACCAATCACTACCGTCTCTGACCGTCAACTAGATATAAGTTGACAGACACTAACAAATAGCCGAGTACTTATTCAACCAATCACTACCATCTCTGACCGTCACCTAAATAAAAGTAAACAGAAACTTGCAAATAGGCGAGTACTTAATCAACCAATCACTACCGTCTCTGACCGTCACCTAGATATAAGTAGACAGACACTTACAAATAGCCGAGTACTTAATCAACCAATCACTACAGTCTCTGACCGTCACCTAGATATAAGTAGACAGACACTTACAAAGAGCCGAGTTTTTAATCAACCAATAACGACCGTTTCTGACCGTCACCTAGATATAAGTTGACAGACACTTACAAATAGCTGAGTAATTAATCAACCAATCACTACCGTCTCTGACCGTCACCTAGATATAAGTTGACAGACACTTACAAATAGCCGAGTACTTAATCAACCAATCACTACCGTCTCTGACCGTCACCTAGATAGAAGTTGACAGACACTTACAAATAGCCGAGTACTTAATAAACTATTTATTACCGTCTCCGATGGTCACCTAGTTTTAACTAGACAGGCACTTACAAAGAGCCGAGTACTTAATCAACCAATCACTACCGTCTCTGACCGTCACCTAGATATAAGTTGAAAGACACTTACAAATAGACGAGTACTTAATCAACCAATCACTACCGTCTCAAACTGTCATCTAGAGAAAAGTAGACAGACACTTACATATAGCGGAGTACTTTATCAACCAATCAGTACCGTCTCTGACCGTCACCTAGATATAAGTAGACAGACACTTACAAATAGCCGAATACTAAATCAACCAATCACTACCGTCTCTGACCGTCACCTAGATATAAGTTGACAGACACTTACAAAAAGCCAAGTACCTAATCAACCAATCACTACCGTCTCTGACCGTAACCTAGATTTAAGTAGACAGACACTTACAAAAAGCCGAGAACTTAATCAACCAATCACTACCGTCTCTGACCGTCACCTAGATATAATTAGACAGAAACTTACAAATAGCCGAGTACTTAATCAACCAATCAATACCGTCTCTGACCGTCACCTAGATATAAGTAGACAGACATTTACAAATAGACGAGTACTTAATCAACCAATCACTACCGTCTCTGACCATCACCTAGATTTAAGTAGACAGACACTTACTAATAGCCGAGTACTTAATCAACCAATCACTACCGTCTCTGACCTTCACCTAGATATAAGTAGACAGACACTTACAAAGAGCCGAGTACTTAATCAACCAATCACTACCGTCTCTAACCGTCACCTAGATTTAAGTAGATAGACACTTACAAATAGCCGAGTACTTAATCAACCAATCACTACCGTCTTTGACCGTCACATAGATATAAGTTGACAGACACTTACAAATAGCTGAGTACTTAATCAACCAATCACTACCGTCTCTGACCGTCACCTAGATATAAGTTGACAGTTACTTACAAATAGCCGAGTACTTAATCAACCAATTACTACCGTCTCTGACCGTCACCTAGATATAAGTAGACAGACACTTACAAATAGCCGAGTACTTAGTCAACCAATCACTACCGTCTCTGGCCGTCACCTAGATATAAGTTGAAAGACACTTACAAATAGACGAGTACTTAATCAACCAATCACTACCGTCTCTGACCGTCACCTAGATATAAGTAGACAGACACTTACAAATAGCCGAGTACTTAATCAACTATTAATTACCGTCTCTGACCGTCACCTAGTTTTAACTAGACAGACACTTACAAATAGCCGAGTACTTAATCAACTAATTACTACCGTCTCTGACCGTAACATAGATATAAGTTGACAGTTACTTACAAATAGCCGATTACTTAATCAACCAATCATTACCATCTCTGACCGTTACCTAAATATAAGTAAACAGAAACTTACAAATAGCCGAGTACTTAATCAACTAATCACTACCGTCTCTGACCGTCACCTAGATATAAGTAGACAGACACTTACAAAGAGCCGAGTACTTAATCAACCAATTACTACCGTCTCTGACCGTCACCTAGATATAAGTAGACAGACACATTACAAATAGCCGAGTACTTAGTCAACCAATCACTACCGTCTCTGACCTTCACCTAGATATAAGTAGACAGAAACTTACAAATAGCCGAGTACTTAATCAACTATTCATTACCGTCACTGACCGTCACCTAGTTTTAACTAGACAGACACTTAGAAATAGCCGAGTACTTAATCAACCAATCACTACCGTCTCTGACCGTCACCTAGATATAAGTAGACAGACACTTACTAATAGCCGAGTACTTAATCAACTATTCATTACCGTCACTGACCGTCACCTAGTTTTAACTAGACAGACACTTAGAAATAGCCGAGTAATTAATAAACCAATCACTACCGTCTCTGACCGTCACCTAGATATAAGTTGACAGAAACTTACAAATAGCCGAGTAATGAATCAACTATTAATTATCGTCTCTGACCGTCACCTAGTTTTAACTAGACAGACACTTACAAATAGCCGAGTACTTAATCAACTAATTACTACCGTCTCTGACCGTCACCTAGATATAAGTAGACAGACACTTACAAAAAGCCGAGTACTTAGTCAACCAATCATTAACGTCTCTGACCGTCACCTAAATATAAGTAAACAGAAACTTACAAATAGCAGAGTACTTAATCAACTAATCACTACCGTCTCTGACCGTCACCTAGATATAAGTAGACAAACACTTACAAAGAGCCGAGTACTTAATCAACCAATCACTACCGTCTCTGACCGTCACCTAGATATAAGTTGAAAGACACTTACAAATAGCCGAGTACTTAATCAACTATTCATTACCGTCTCTGACCGTCACCTAGTTTTAACTAGACAGACACTTACAAATAGCTGAGTACTTAATCAACCAATCACTACCGTCTTTGACCGTCACCTAGATATAAGTTGACAGACACTTACAAATAGCTGAGTACTGAGTCAACCAATCACTACCGTCTCTGACCGTCACCTAGATATAAGTAGACAAACCCTTACAAATAGCCGAGTTCTTAATCAACCAATCACTACCATCTCTGACCGTCACCTAAATATAAGTAAACAGAAACTTGCAAAAAGGCGAGTACTTAATTAACCAATCACTACCGTCTCTGACCGTCATCTAAATATAAGTAAACAGACACTTACAAATAGCCGAGTACTTAATCAACCAATCACTACCGTCTCTGACCGTCAACTAGATATAAGTTGACAGACACTAACAAATAGCCGAGTACTTATTCAACCAATCACTACCATCTCTTACCGTCACCTAAATAAAAGTAAACAGAAACTTGCAAATAGGCGAGTACTTAATCAACCAATCACTACCGTCTCTGACCGTCACCTAGAAATAAAAAGACAGACACTTACAAATAGCCGAGTACTTAATCAACCAATCACTACCGTCTCTGACCGTCACCTAGATATAAGTTGACAGACACTTACAAATAGCCGAGTACTTAATCAACCAATCACTACCGTCTCTGGCCGTCACCTAGATATAAGTTGACAGACACTTACAAATAGCCGAGTACTTAATCAACCAATCACTACCGTCTCTGACCGTAACATCGATATAAGTTGACAGTTACTTACAAATAGCCGATTACTTAATCAACCAATCACTACCGTCTCTGACCGTCACCTAGATATAAGTAGACAGACACTTACAAATAGCCGAGTACTTAGTCAACCAATCATTACCGTCTCTGACCGTCACCTAAATATAAGTAAACAGAAACTTACAAATAGCCGAGTACTTAATGAACTAATAACTACCGTCTCTGATCGTCACCTAGATATAAGTAGACAGACACTTACAAAGAGCCGAGTACTTAATCAACCAATTATTACCGTCTCTGACCGTCAACTAGATATAAGTTGAGAGACACTTACAAATAGCCGAGTACTTAATCAACCAATCACTACAGTCTCTGACCGTCACCTAGATATAAGTAGACAGACACTTACAAAGAGCCGAGTTCTTAATCAACCAATAACGACCGTCTCTGACCGTCACCTAGATATAAGTTGACAGACACTTACAAATAGCTGAGTAATTAATCAACCAATCACTACCGTCTCTGACCGTCACCTAGATATAAGTTGACAGACACTTACAAATAGCCGAGTACTAAATCAACCAATCACTACCGTCTCTGACCGTCAACTAGATATAAGTTGACAGACACTAACAAATAGCCGAGTACTTATTCAACCAATCACTACCATCTCTGACCGTCACCTAAATAAAAGTAAACAGAAACTTGCAAATAGGCGAGTACTTAATCAACCAATCACTACCGTCTCTGACCGTCACCTAGATATAAGTAGACAGACACTTAAAAAAAGCCGAGTACTTAATAATCCAATCACTACCGTCTCTGACCGTCACCTAGAAATAAAAAGACAGACACTTACAAATAGCCGAGTACTTAATCAACCAATCACTACCGTCTCTGACCGTTACCTAGATATAAGTTGACAGACACTTACAAATAGCCGAGTACTTAATCAACCAATCACTACCGTCTCTGGCCGTCACCTAGATATAAGTTGACAGACACTTACAAATAGCCGAGTACTTAATCAACCAATCACTACCGTCTCTGACCGTAACATCGATATAAGTTGACAGTTACTTACAAATAGCCGATTACTTAATCAACCAATCACTACCGTCTCTGACCGTCACCTAGATATAAGTAGACAGACACTTACAAATAGCCGAGTACTTAGTCAACCAATCATTACCGTCTCTGACCGTCACCTAAATATAAGTAAACAGAAACTTACAAATAGCCGAGTACTTAATGAACTAATAACTACCGTCTCTGATCGTCACCTAGATATAAGTAGACAGACACTTACAAAGAGCCGAGTACTTAATCAACCAATTATTACCGTCTCTGACCGTCACCTAGATATAAGTTGAGAGACACTTACAAATAGCCGAGTACTTAATCAACCAATCACTACCGTCTTTGACCGTCACCTAGATATAAGTAGACAGACACTTACAAAGAGCCGAGTACTTTATCAACCAATCACTACCGTCTCTGACCGTCACCTAGATATAAGTAGACAGACACTTACAAATAGCCGAGTACTTAATCAACCAATCATTACCGTCTCTGACCGTCACCTAAATATAAGTAAAGAGAAACTTACAAATAGCCGAGTACTTAATCAACTAATCACTACTGTCTCTGACCGTCACCTAGATATAAGTAGACAGACACTTACAAAGAGCCGAGTACTTAATAAACCAATCACTACCGTCTCTGACCGTCACCTAGATATAAGTAGACAGACACTTACAAATAGCCGAGTACTTAATCAACCAATCATTACCGTCTCTGACCGTCACCTAGATATAAATTGACAGACACTTAAAAATAGCCGAGTACTTAATCAACCAATCACTACCGTCTCTGACCGTCACCTAGATATAAGATGACAGACACTTACAAATAGCTGAGTAATTAATCAACCAATCACTACCGTCTCTGACCGTCACCTAGATAGAAGTTGACTTACACTTACAAATAGCAGAGTACTTAATCAACTATTCATTACCGTCTCTGATCGTCACCTAGTTTTAACTAGACAGACACTTACAAAGAGCCGAGTACTTAATCAACCAATCACTACCGTCTCTGACCGTCACCTAGATATAAGTTGAAAGACACTTACAAATAGACGAGTACTTAATCAACCAATCACTACCGTCTCTGACCGTCATCTAGAGAAAAGTAGACAGACACTTACAAATAGCCGTGTACTTTATCAACCAATCAGTACAGTCTCTGACCGTCACCTAGATATAAGTAGACAGACACTTACAAATAGCCGAGTACTAAATCAACCAATCACTACCGTCTCTGACCGTCACCTAGATATAAGTTAACAGACACTTACAAAAAGCCGAGTACTTAATCAACCAATCACTACCGTCTCTGACCGTCACCTAGATTTAAGTAGACAGACACTTACAAAAAGCCGAGGACTTAATCAACCAATCACTACCGTCTCTGACCGTCACCTAGATATAAGTAGACAGAAACTTACAAATAGCCGAGTACTTAATCAACCAATCAATACCGTCTCTGACCGTCACCTAGATATAAGTAGACAGACATTTACAAATAGACGAGTACTTAATCAACCAATCACTACCGTCTCTGACCGTCACCTAGATTTAAGAAGACAGACACTTACAAATAGCCGAGTACTTAATCAACCAAT
Organism: Biomphalaria sudanica; assembly: GCA_036873155.1. NCBI lineage: Eukaryota > Metazoa > Mollusca > Gastropoda > Planorbidae > Biomphalaria > Biomphalaria sudanica. Next base: position 9,989 of record JAZGLO010003686.1, read on the forward strand.
CACTACCCTCTCTGACCGTCACCTAGATATAAGTAGACAGACACTTACAAAGAGCCGAGTACTTAATCAACCAATCACTACCGTCTCTAACCGTCACCTAGATTTAAGTAGAAAGACACTTACAAAAAGCCGAGAACTTAATCAACCAATCACTACCGTCTCTGACCGTCACCTAGATATAATTAGACAGAAACTTACAAATAGCCGAGTACTTAATCAACCAATCAATACCGTCTCTGACCGTCACCTAGATATAAGTAGACAGACATTTACAAATAGACGAGTACTTAATCAACCAATCACTACCGTCTCTGACCATCACCTAGATTTAAGTAGACAGACACTTACTAATAGCCGAGTACTTAATCAACCAATCACTACCGTCTCTGACCTTCACCTAGATATAAGTAGACAGACACTTACAAAGAGCCGAGTACTTAATCAACCAATCACTACCGTCTCTAACCGTCACCTAGATTTAAGTAGATAGACACTTACAAATAGCCGAGTACTTAATCAACCAATCACTACCGTCTTTGACCGTCACATAGATATAAGTTGACAGACACTTACAAATAGCTGAGTACTTAATCAACCAATCACTACCGTCTCTGACCGTCACCTAGATATAAGTTGACAGTTACTTACAAATAGCCGAGTACTTAATCAACCAATTACTACCGTCTCTGACCGTCACCTAGATATAAGTAGACAGACACTTACAAATAGCCGAGTACTTAGTCAACCAATCACTACCGTCTCTGGCCGTCACCTAGATATAAGTTGAAAGACACTTACAAATAGACGAGTACTTAATCAACCAATCACTACCGTCTCTGACCGTCACCTAGATATAAGTAGACAGACACTTACAAATAGCCGAGTACTTAATCAACTATTAATTACCGTCTCTGACCGTCACCTAGTTTTAACTAGACAGACACTTACAAATAGCCGAGTACTTAATCAACTAATTACTACCGTCTCTGACCGTAACATAGATATAAGTTGACAGTTACTTACAAATAGCCGATTACTTAATCAACCAATCATTACCATCTCTGACCGTTACCTAAATATAAGTAAACAGAAACTTACAAATAGCCGAGTACTTAATCAACTAATCACTACCGTCTCTGACCGTCACCTAGATATAAGTAGACAGACACTTACAAAGAGCCGAGTACTTAATCAACCAATTACTACCGTCTCTGACCGTCACCTAGATATAAGTAGACAGACACATTACAAATAGCCGAGTACTTAGTCAACCAATCACTACCGTCTCTGACCTTCACCTAGATATAAGTAGACAGAAACTTACAAATAGCCGAGTACTTAATCAACTATTCATTACCGTCACTGACCGTCACCTAGTTTTAACTAGACAGACACTTAGAAATAGCCGAGTACTTAATCAACCAATCACTACCGTCTCTGACCGTCACCTAGATATAAGTAGACAGACACTTACTAATAGCCGAGTACTTAATCAACTATTCATTACCGTCACTGACCGTCACCTAGTTTTAACTAGACAGACACTTAGAAATAGCCGAGTAATTAATAAACCAATCACTACCGTCTCTGACCGTCACCTAGATATAAGTTGACAGAAACTTACAAATAGCCGAGTAATGAATCAACTATTAATTATCGTCTCTGACCGTCACCTAGTTTTAACTAGACAGACACTTACAAATAGCCGAGTACTTAATCAACTAATTACTACCGTCTCTGACCGTCACCTAGATATAAGTAGACAGACACTTACAAAAAGCCGAGTACTTAGTCAACCAATCATTAACGTCTCTGACCGTCACCTAAATATAAGTAAACAGAAACTTACAAATAGCAGAGTACTTAATCAACTAATCACTACCGTCTCTGACCGTCACCTAGATATAAGTAGACAAACACTTACAAAGAGCCGAGTACTTAATCAACCAATCACTACCGTCTCTGACCGTCACCTAGATATAAGTTGAAAGACACTTACAAATAGCCGAGTACTTAATCAACTATTCATTACCGTCTCTGACCGTCACCTAGTTTTAACTAGACAGACACTTACAAATAGCTGAGTACTTAATCAACCAATCACTACCGTCTTTGACCGTCACCTAGATATAAGTTGACAGACACTTACAAATAGCTGAGTACTGAGTCAACCAATCACTACCGTCTCTGACCGTCACCTAGATATAAGTAGACAAACCCTTACAAATAGCCGAGTTCTTAATCAACCAATCACTACCATCTCTGACCGTCACCTAAATATAAGTAAACAGAAACTTGCAAAAAGGCGAGTACTTAATTAACCAATCACTACCGTCTCTGACCGTCATCTAAATATAAGTAAACAGACACTTACAAATAGCCGAGTACTTAATCAACCAATCACTACCGTCTCTGACCGTCAACTAGATATAAGTTGACAGACACTAACAAATAGCCGAGTACTTATTCAACCAATCACTACCATCTCTTACCGTCACCTAAATAAAAGTAAACAGAAACTTGCAAATAGGCGAGTACTTAATCAACCAATCACTACCGTCTCTGACCGTCACCTAGAAATAAAAAGACAGACACTTACAAATAGCCGAGTACTTAATCAACCAATCACTACCGTCTCTGACCGTCACCTAGATATAAGTTGACAGACACTTACAAATAGCCGAGTACTTAATCAACCAATCACTACCGTCTCTGGCCGTCACCTAGATATAAGTTGACAGACACTTACAAATAGCCGAGTACTTAATCAACCAATCACTACCGTCTCTGACCGTAACATCGATATAAGTTGACAGTTACTTACAAATAGCCGATTACTTAATCAACCAATCACTACCGTCTCTGACCGTCACCTAGATATAAGTAGACAGACACTTACAAATAGCCGAGTACTTAGTCAACCAATCATTACCGTCTCTGACCGTCACCTAAATATAAGTAAACAGAAACTTACAAATAGCCGAGTACTTAATGAACTAATAACTACCGTCTCTGATCGTCACCTAGATATAAGTAGACAGACACTTACAAAGAGCCGAGTACTTAATCAACCAATTATTACCGTCTCTGACCGTCAACTAGATATAAGTTGAGAGACACTTACAAATAGCCGAGTACTTAATCAACCAATCACTACAGTCTCTGACCGTCACCTAGATATAAGTAGACAGACACTTACAAAGAGCCGAGTTCTTAATCAACCAATAACGACCGTCTCTGACCGTCACCTAGATATAAGTTGACAGACACTTACAAATAGCTGAGTAATTAATCAACCAATCACTACCGTCTCTGACCGTCACCTAGATATAAGTTGACAGACACTTACAAATAGCCGAGTACTAAATCAACCAATCACTACCGTCTCTGACCGTCAACTAGATATAAGTTGACAGACACTAACAAATAGCCGAGTACTTATTCAACCAATCACTACCATCTCTGACCGTCACCTAAATAAAAGTAAACAGAAACTTGCAAATAGGCGAGTACTTAATCAACCAATCACTAACGTCTCTGACCGTCACCTAGATATAAGTAGACAGACACTTAAAAAAAGCCGAGTACTTAATAATCCAATCACTACCGTCTCTGACCGTCACCTAGAAATAAAAAGACAGACACTTACAAATAGCCGAGTACTTAATCAACCAATCACTACCGTCTCTGACCGTTACCTAGATATAAGTTGACAGAAACTTACAAATAGCCGAGTACTTAATGAACTAATAACTACCGTCTCTGATCGTCACCTAGATATAAGTAGACAGACACTTACAAAGAGCCGAGTACTTAATCAACCAATTATTACCGTCTCTGACCGTCACCTAGATATAAGTTGAGAGACACTTACAAATAGCCGAGTACTTAATCAACCAATCACTACCGTCTTTGACCGTCACCTAGATATAAGTAGACAGACACTTACAAAGAGC
>JAZGLO010003687.1:0-138230 GCA_036873155.1 Biomphalaria sudanica
CCTATGATGGATATGTAGTCAAGAAATACTTTAAAAACACTGACTATTCATTCAATTTTTTTTTAATTCTCTTATCTGGATTCAAATTGAAAGATGTTTGTTTGAAAAATAAATGAGCATGTCACACACATTAAAAACACCATTCAGCAGATAATAGCTTTGCCTGCATTGGGAATGGCAAATTAATATAAAGGTCTCAACTGGGTTTTGGGTGGTCTTGTAAATTCAGATTTTCTGGCTTAATCCAGGGAAGTTAAGTTTTCATATGCATAAAAGCATATTTTGATTTAGAAATCAAGTATAATTAGAGTTGGTGTTGATTTAAAAAATCAACTATGTTTAGAGTTTCTGTTGATTTAAAAAGTCAAATATGTTTAGAGTTTCTGTTGATTTAGAAGTCAACTATGTTTAGAGTTTCTGTTGATTTAGAAGTCAACTATGTTTAGAGTTTCTGTTGATTTAAAAAATTAACTATCTTTAGAGTTTCTGTTGATTTAAAAAGTCAACTATGTTTAGAGTTTCTGTTGATTTAGAAGTCAACTATGTTTAGAGTTTCTGTTGATTTAGAAGTCAACTATGTTTAGAGTTGGTGTTGATTTAGAAACCAAGTATGATTAGAGTTCGTGTTGGATAAATAACCTAGCATGATTAGACTGGATTCATCTGAAACAATGTATGCACTATGTTAAAATAATGTTTCTAAATTGTTACATTAAAAAAAAATGTTAACACAAAAGTTTACTCAGATTCTCTTTGGCTTTATGCATGTTAATGTTCAAAAGCTTGTATTTAAATTTATTTTGTCTCAAACTTAAATGCGAAGATTTCTGATCACCAAAATTAAAGATTTAATTTAAGGGGCTTAATTTATGTCATAATATGTGGTTTTACTCAACAGTAACATTTGAAATTTGAGCTCAGTTTTACCTTTTTAGCATAAACACCGGCTGACCCTTGAATCAGGAGAGCAGCTTCGGAGAAGTTCATAGTCGTTACACCATCATCGAAAGTGATCTCAATCTTGTCAAGCTGAAAAATATCATGAAACAATGAACTCTAGAGCACACAAAGTTTAAACAGTAGTTTGTAAGTGATATTTTTAAATATTTATACAACTATTGAAATTTAATATAGATGATGTGAAAATAAACATAATTTACACAGGTTTAAAGATAAATGTGAACCAATGTGACCAAAAATTAAATAATTAAATATGATATTACTAATTTTTTTTTTTATTTTGAGATATTGGGTCTAGATGAAATATTGTATTTAATTCAACTAGGTAAAAACAGCCTTGAATATTGGTTTTAGTTCCTAATATATTATAGTGTTAACAAAAATGCAATTACTTGAATAAAGTGAGAAAGTAAGGAACATCAAAAGTTTTTTTATTATCTATTTCTCCTTTATGAGGCTACAAATAGCCTATATATTAGATATTTTTTTCATTCTATTTATTTGTTTTGGTCATGTTTCATTATTGCAAGGAGTCTTTCCAGTTAGCTTTATACAATCACTTCTTATATGAACAGTTCAGAAAATTATTTCTACGGTCCTCAAAATGTTCACATACGGCAATATATTTATTGAACTCTTTGCTGAATACACAGAAACATTTGAGACAAGTGCTGTAACTCTCAATGAAGCTGTATTCAAAATAAAAAACTGTGCCAAATTTAATTTAATGATGATTATATTTTGAAAAATTATAATGATCAACCCAATTAATAAGGTTGCTGTTTTTTTTTCCCCATAGAGTTAAGCTGTCAAATTTCCAGGAAAATCTTTAGAGCTGATTTCGAGAATGACACAGTAGATTGAAAAAATGATTTAGAGTTTTCTCACTCTTTTTCACTATTTCTCAAAAAAGTGTGAGTAACTGAGATAACTTTTTGTTATGCATTTAGTCCCAAAAGGTTAAATATTTGACATTTAGATATAATATGTACACTTGTTAAACGCTTACTGCTATGCATGTAATATTTAGAAACAAACAAAAATACAAAATAGTACAGTGAGATTTATAACAAACGAATATCCCACTTTGATAAAGGGTAACACACCAATTAGTAAAATCAATATCAATAAACTTTGAGACACTTCAGGACAGAAGAATCAAAAGTAAAGTAGCTACATAGGCACATTTCTTATTCCATACGCTAGAACAAATTCCTACAAGTGCTCCTTCTTCCCTAGTGCCATTAGAGAATTGGAATGGGTGGCCTGAATCAGCCAGGAAAACCAACGACTTAGCAGAGTTTAAGTTATTGATTAACATGCATGACAAGATTGACACATGAAATGCATAGGACGTAATTATTTTCTTTTTTGAAGTAACGTCTGTAATATATATTAATATATAAGAAGATAAGATAATATATTTATTAACATGTCACAGTGCAACTTGTATAAAACACTCTAACTCTAACCACATCTTTTTCTTACCTCTTCCAGATATTCTTCTAAGAAGTGTGCAATGTCCACATTAAAATTTTTAGCTAAGTCACGTATAGGCTGAAGTATGTGGGAATACCTTTCTTCCATGTTGCCATGTGTTAATCCTAAAGTCTGTGACATTTTTAGTTTCCTTTTAACTGCAAAAGTTTAAATACAATTTTAGCACATACATGAAAAATAATATTTTTAGAAAGTCAAAATTTTCCTTGTACTTCTAAGTAAAGTACATATAATGGTGATAGATGAAGATACAGCACATTTTTTGCGATTATAAGGTTTCCAACTATACATTCAATATATTCAATGCAAATTACATTACTTCTAGAGCCTGCTTCTGTTATAAATGCATACTTTAAGGCGTAGACTTAGGACTTAAACTTAGTATCTTGATTCTTGCTCTATATAAAATTATATTATATTAATACCTTTCATTGTTGCATTTTAGGCAAAAATCTATTTTCTGTCATAGTATCATTATTATCATAGATCTAGAAATCTAGAATCAAGAGCATGATGATCTACTGATAGGATATACAGTGCACTTGTAAGATTCTTGTCAAACTCTAGTCAGTCATACTAGCAACTAGACTCTACTAGACTAACTCTAGTACAGTCTAGTGCAGTCCACAGACTCACACGACAATCCACTGGTGCACTGGTCATATCACAATGATCACATTGATCTATTTTCTAATGATTGACCACTTTGTACTACATCGAAATGTTATTTAATCAAAGTCAAAGTTATTAACTTATTTGTCTGGCTCGTCACATTATTGATTGTTAAAGTTACAGTTAAGTCAAGTTAATTAAGACAGTTAAAGTTAAGTGTAACCCAGCGGCAGACGACCCAGTAACCCACATAACTGACTTGTTGCTAATTAAATTAACTGAGAGGTGGGATAATGAAACTTAATGAAAGCCTAAGCCTTATCAGTATGCCTTATACTTATACTAGTTATTTATACTTATAAATAGTATTATACTATTTAAACTTATAGATTCTAGAATCTAGATCTATTCTTCTAGAGAATCTAGGTCCTATGTTTATCAGTCTATGACTATGGCCTATGGTAAAACTTTACATCGAAGGACCCTTTTGAAGAATGTTACGCAAGTGGCAGCACCGCGCTGTCTATCGCTACGGTAATCAGGTCACAAGGTCACTACCGGTTAGACGGTGTCGGTAGTATCATGTAATAGTTCGTGATAGATCTAGTCATTCTCTAATGACATGAAAACTCTGGATCTATATTATGTAATAAAAAAAATATTTAAAAGGCTATAAAAAATAAATAATGAGAATGAATTAATCTTTATTTTTTAATTTGTTTTTTTGTTTTGTTTGTGTCACAAATGCATGGTACCGTTATAATTATTTTTAAAGTAGAAAAATAAGATTACATGTTTCTTCTAAAATATGGCATATTATCTTTAGATATTATTTTTTTTAAACTTATGCTTTGCTGTTAAAATGATTCAATCGGAGATTCATACTCTAAAAACAAAAAAAAAGGAGGGCAGAAAAAATGTATTTAAAATACGTATTTAAAATAAACAAAACAGTTAACACACGATTAGATTTATAATATTATTTTTTTAGCAAAGATATGTAGGTCTATAATTAATTAATAATATATTAATTAAAATACCCCAATTAAAAACATAAAATACCATCTAAACATTAATATTATTCCTAGAATAATTTGTAAAAAAAAATCTAAATCTATATTACATAGATCTAAGATTTACCGTACTAAAAGAGGAGAGAGAGAGAGGGACAGTGACCGGGCGCGCTCTGCTAGTAGAGCGCGCGCGAGCAGGTGAGGTCACGTCAGTACGTCATCATACGTGCGGATAGACAGCTGCCAAATAATTGACCTGAAAAACTAGGGGCCTTCGATGTAAAGTTTTACCTGGCCTTTCATCTATGCCTAACTATGGAACGATCTAACAATTATTAATTATTAACAATAATTCATTAATTATTGCAACAGAAAATGAATATTCAGAATAAAGTCAATAAAGTATAAAGACATAACTTAATGTCTTAACTAGACTAGACTCTAAATAAACTTTATTAAAGTTAGCATTTTAGTACACAGACTGACAGACAGTTACACAGACACTGAGACACATGAGTGTGAGACTGACTGACATCTCATGATTATGATCATCATGAGATGATGATAATGAGATGAGTATCATTATGAGACTCCATAGTCATTGAAATGATTGAGTTCATTGAGACAGTCACAGTCGTGACAGTGACAGTCTCAGACTGAGTCTGACAGTGACAGTCACAAGAATAAAATATTATAAAAGAAACTTGTTACTTTTAAGAAAGTTAGAAAGAGTTTAATGTCTACTAACCTACTAGTAATAGATCTAGGTCATAGATATAAAGAAATCTAGATCTATACTCAGTATAATAGATATAAATTTCTGGATCTAGATCTGTTATTAAATTTATTATTGAATATAGATCTAGATTCTAGATTAGAGTAGAGGATTGTTTTTATTTACATCGACGCCATATTTTAATCAACCCGCTTTTCTTGGTAAAACTAAATTTTGATTGGTCAATCGGTATATCTGAATAGTGTACCGTAGAAATAACATAACTGCTGAGTAGAATCCCCTAATTAGTCGTGGCTTGAACTTGAACTGGTGGTGTTTAATCAGATTGGTGAGAGGGAGCTCTTGTTCACTTCTCTATCTTATCTTATATAATACAGACGTTACTTCAAAAAAGAAGATGATTACGTCCTACGCGTCATGCATTTAGTCATGCATATTAACCAATGACTTAAATTCTGCCAAGTCACTGGTTTTTCTGGCTAGCTCAGGCAACCCATTCCATGCTCTAATAGCACTAGGGAAGAAGGAGTATTTGTACAAATTTGTCCTAGCATATGGGACGAGGAATGTGCCTTTATTTTTGTGTCTTTCAGAGTATTTTATTAAATTTTGTTTTTCTATTTGAAGATTATGGTTCAGTGTTTTATGTATAATTGCTACTTTACTTTTGAGTCTTCTGTCCTGAAGGCTTTCTAAATTTAGTGATTTTACTAATGGTGTTACCCTAGTCAAATGTGAATATTCGTTTGTTATGAATCTCACTGCTCTATTTTGTGTTTGTTCCAGTTTCTTAATGTTTTCTTGAGTTGAGGGGTCCCACACGGTGGATGCATATTCTATTATTGGCCTAACCAAGGTTAAATAACATTTTAGTTTTATGTTCTTATTTGATTTATAGAAATTTCTTTTAATAAACCCTAATGCTTTGTTGGATTTTTTTATAGTTTCATCAATATGTGGATTCCATGACAGTTTTTCATTTATTATAACACCTAGGTATTTTGAGTTTTTAGTCTGTGTTACTGGTTTGCCATGAATAAGATAAGTGGAATTAATTTGTTTTAGTTTTTTTGTTACTCTTAACAACTGACATTTTTCTGGGTGGAAAGACATGCTCCAATTTGATTCCCATTTCTGTAATTCATCTAATTCTCTTTGTAAAATATCTGTGTCTTGTTTTGTTTTTATTGTTCTATATATTATGCAATCGTCTGCAAATAATCTGACTTTTGTTCCTGAACTAATGCAATTTGGTAAATCATTTATGTAAATTAAAAATAGTAGTGGACCCAAGACTGTTCCTTGAGGTACACCTGAGTTTACTGTTATTGGTGTTGATTTAGAGCCATTTATTATTACAGTTTGTTCTCTCCCTATCAGAAAATCTTTAATCCACTGATGCAGTGGACCGTTAATGCCGAAATATTTTAATTTTTTAAGCAAACTATGGTGGTGAACTTTGTCAAAAGCCTTGGAAAAGTCTAGTAAGATAGCATCTATTTGTTCACTATTATCTAAACCTTTTGAGAAATCATCAATTAGTCCTATTAGTTGTGTTTCACATGATCTATATTTCCTAAAGCCATGTTGGTATGGGGTGAGGACATTATGTTTGTCTAAGTGGTTTATGATGTTGCTACATATTATGTGTTCTAGTATTTTACATGTGATGCTGGTAAGTGATACTGGTCTGTAGTTTCCTGGATCAGATTTTTCTCCTTTTTTAAATAGGGGGGTGACATTAGCTTCTTTCCAGTCCTTTGGTACTCTGCCCTGGTTAAGCGATGCCTGAAAGAGTATTTTGAACACTGGGGCTAGCTCATTGCTTAGTTCTTTGAGTAATCTAGCTGGAATACCATCAGGTCCAGACGCTTTATTTGGTTTGGTGTTGGCTAATAGTTTTTTAATTCCATTTTCTTGTACTACTAAATCTTCTATGTTGTCTACTTGGTTCAAATTAAGAAATATGTCTTTGTCTCCTGGGGCTGAGAATGCTGATGCAAAGTATTTGTTTAGGATGTTTGCTTTAGTTTCATTATCATTATGTATTATGTTATGTTCATCTTTTAATGGCGCTATGCCTGTTGTTTCCATTTTCTTAGACTTAATGTATGACCATAGGTTTTTGTTGTTATCTTTAGATATTACATTGTTTATGTATTCACTCTGCAGATGTCTGCTTACTTTTTGGGTTAGGTGTTTAATTTTTATATACTTTTTGTAAACTCTTTCTGCCTTGGTTTCTTTAAATTTTCTATATAGGTTTTCCTTCTGTTTACAAAGCTTCTTTAGTCTATTATTAAACCAGCATTTATTTATTTTGTTTGATGTGTATTTAGTTGGTATATGATTTTCTATAATGCTTTTAAGATGGTTTTTAATGAAATTCCAGAGGTCATCGACTGGTTGGTTAATGTCTTTTTCTAATAAGAATGTTTGTTGAAAGTTTAATGCAGCTTGGTGTAGTTGTGTTAGGTTACATTTATTCCAGAGTAAGATTTTTCTTTTGGTTTTTGTATTGGCTACTGCTTTTATCTGACTGTGTATTTTTATGATCTCATGGCCTAACCTAAAGTTTCAAGAGCATGTTGTTCAAATATACCTGAAAATTTTAAATGGTGGTGCGAATTGGGTGTCAAAATCAGCCCGAGCTTTACCATACGACTCGGCCCACAACTTGATATGCATACAACTTAACGCATGTATGCAAACGTGGGTTTTAATATTTTTCAAATTGTTATGAGGTCATGTATACTTTATTGTTTAGTCTAAGTGTTTGTCTGTGAAAGTGAGTTTGTACATGTGTAAAAGAGAGTGGGGGTGCGTGATGGAAAATTAAATGAAACTTTTGTGATCTATTCATTCTATTGCATCGTACTTAGGGAAACAAAACTATTAGAGGATTATTCCATTTAAAGGGAAGTCAACACACGAACTTGCGTTTGCAGATTTATTTATACCTTGTGGTTACGGAACTTACGTCCTATTAGATCACATGATTCATTTTTAATCTTTGAAAAATCATCTTTGTCAGGAATTTGTAGTCGGTGTTTAGTTGGGAGATAACTAGGTGTGTTTTTTTCTTGTGTTATTGTTTTTGGCAGGAGTGTGATTGATGTATGCTAACTTGAAATTTTTGATAACTGTCTTCCGTGTCTTGTATCTAACATGTCGCTGTATTGCTTTATTAGTGAGGGTCCAATTTGGAGAAATAGGTTTTATAAAATTCAAATGTCAGACCTTCTGGGCCAGGGGACTTGCTGTTTTGGGTTGTGTCTAAAGCAGTCCTCAGTTCGTAGGCCTATAGCGTAAAGGGAGCGTCTGACGTATTATTTCTTTGCAGTTTTTTTTTAAATATTTTTTTGTACGTTGTCGTCCGTCTGTTCTTTGCTATATATATTAGTAAAGTGTTTTGTAAATATGTCTGCTATTTTGATGAGGTATTGTACATGTTCTCCCTTTACTATCTAGGCTATTATGTTATTATGTCTATAGCTCTATAGTTTTAGATGTTTTGTTCTACCACTAAAAAATGTATTTGGCCCTTCAATCGTTTTATTGCTTTTGCACCTCAATTCCGCTCATTTGTATTGATAGATGAATAGTTCTTCTAGTTGTGTTAGTATATAGGCTTTTGGCGTGAAGAGATCCCGATCCGCGCCTGGCTTTAGTATTAATACTGTCTAACGGTCAAAGGAATAATGGTGCGCATTGCAATCCCTCCGATCCCCAATGGACTTTTTGGAAGGGTGCAAATGTGTATCCGGTTTTAACAGAAAAAATTCTGTAAAACATCTTGCCTTTTCCAACTTCATATTTACGAGAAGACGCTTTTTCAGCATGTGTCGACCTGTAGACATTAAGTTAAAAATATTACCTATTGCACAGAATCATTCACATTGGTAGGCCTACTTTCGCCCATAGTAATGGAGAACTGTAAACAACTAATCTTTGAGGTAAGCTGTGATGGAAAACATTAATATGTATTAGTCTATTTATGTATTAATTTGACTCCACATTTTACAGTTCTCCGAGATGAGCTTACAGTTTCAAAATCTATTGTTGGTTTTTTTTAAGGACATACAAATAACATGGACGCCCGCAGGAAGTGCAATGTGGTGCACTTGCACCCCACTGGATTCTGAGTATCCAAATTCTAGCCATTTTTTGCACCATCAGATCAATTAAAATCGAAGTAGTAACTGAACAAGTAGTGCTTCCACTGGAATTGATGGCTGGCCATGTACGTGTACCCCTCTGAATTCTGAGTGGGAAAAAACGTAACATGTAGTGCTTCCACTGAAATAAAGTTAACAAAAATAAGTTATTATCTTATCTTATCTTATATAATACAGACGTTACTTCAAAAAAGAAGATGATTACGTCCTACGCGTCATGCATTTAGTCATGCATATTAACCAATGACTTAAATTCTGCCAAGTCACTGGTTTTTCTGGTTAGCTCAGGCAACCCATTCCATGCTCTAATAGCACTAGGGAAGAAGGAGTATTTGTACAAATTTGTCCTAGCATATGGGACGAGGAATGTGCCTTTATTTTTGTGTCATTCAGAGTATTTTATTAAATTTTGTTTTTGTATTTGAAGATTATGTAATTGTATTATAGTATTATTGTAATAAACTAGAATAGGCTAATCTGTAGTTCATGTCCGACCATTCTCAATTCAATATTCTATAGCACGTTAGTCGTGACGATTTGTTTTCATTTGCACACAATTGTAGTTATAATCTTATAATTATACCTTTTTAGTAAAGGCCTAGAATATGATATTATTATTTTTTGTCTTGGAGGAAAAATTCTAAGCAGCTGTCTTTCGATTTGATATATGTGAAAACTTCTTTGAACAGGATTGAAGAGTGCAGTCATTTTGGTAAACTTATTTACGTCTTGCGGAGTTGAGGTCATTGTTAGCGATCGATAAAATAGCAGTATGAACATGTCCAGCAGTTTATGATATAAGGAATTTCTCTCATGCCATCGTCTGAGTAAAAACGTTTATTTGTATCGACGGAGCACTGGTAGCAGTAAGAAACCAAAAATATACGAGCAGCAGCAGCATGAATTAACTGCGTTTTCTTTGTATTTCGGTGATGAAACTGCAGATATCTCAGGCACTGGACAAATGTGTTTTTGCGTTGAATTCGTTGATGGCGAATGTACTCGAAAATAATTTATTGGTTTAGTCACTGTTGTTAAGATAGGTAGTATCTTGACTTGTTGGTTGTAGAGGTATAGAAAGAAAATTAAAATTAGGGAGCACTTGGGAAACCTAACACCGTAAGTGGATACAAACAAACCTTTTTTTTTTTACCCGCGATTAACTTACGAAATAAAGATGGATGGCACCTATTCCGAAATTAACGGGAATTCGCAAAAGTTATATTTAGTTCAATGCATCATTAATAGGGCATAACATTGTCCCGACACCGTTTCAACAATGGACGGCAGTGGATCACGTATGGATGCATAAGAGAAAATGAATTTGCATTCCACAACATAAATCACATATTCAAATATAAGTAGCCCGTTTCAAAATTATAGTAACCTAGATCTATATCTGAACTTGATTTAAAGGATGACGGGTAGACATCGTTCATATTCGTAAGTAATCTAGATCTAGGAACGTCCGTAATTTAACTAGAGTTTACTAGAGTAACTTACGTTTATCGAACAAGTTAAGCTCATTCGCCGACATTTTTTATGTTTGAATTTGTGTATCTTCGTAAAAATTAGACCTAGAAAAAAACTGATTGTATCTATGAACTCCTCATCCATTTTTCTTAAAAAGTAGACATGTTTTATTCTATTACTACTCAAAGTTAAACTTATATTTGATGTTAAAGTGGGTCAGGTCGATGATTTCAAAAGCTTAAATTATCGAACACTGTTTTACCTTTATCTTATCTTATCGAACATATTAAGAACCTATCGAACACACGAGAAGTATGGTGTTTTAAAAGTGTTATAATCTTAAAATTTTTTGAAAAGTATGGTGTTTCAAAATTGTTATAATCTATATTTTTTTATTTATATAATTTTCTTTTTACGCCATGTCAAGACAGACAGATTTTAATCATTTTCACATGGTCCACATCGAAGGAATCTATCACTGATCAGCTCTGCTTAGTCGGCTTAGAAACTAACGGTGCTAAGCCCAGTAACGCATTACCGTAGTACTTATTTAGGTCTAAGCTATTTTGAGACATAAGGCCATTAATAAATTAAATCCAGATATTATTTATTTGAGGGAGAGCCTAATACGCTTTGGTAGCCAATAGATAATCTCGCCCTTCCCAAGTCATTGCAGGACACAACAGTTTACTTGGACCAACTTGGTTGACCTAAAAACAAAACATAGGTATGCGGCCCTATGTAACTAGCCGCTGATCTAGCACGCTCAGTGTATGTAACAGCCCAAAAGTCAGTGCTAGATATTTTTCGATCTGGGCGGGGAAGCGGGGGGGTGCTGAAAAGCTATGGTAGCTTGCGAGCTGTGTCACCTACAGATGTAGATAGATCCGCCCTCCCTAAACCACCTGGTTGACCAAAAAAAAAACCACCGTATTTTTAGAGCACGCTTAGTATTTGTCACACACACACAAACAACATATCTATATATCTATCACGCCTAGTGTTTGTGACCTAATTAGCGGCTTGACCGTAGGTACTCGAATGATGGCTCCTCCCCCTTTCCCCTCAACATTGTTCTTACTACAACTTGAACAATGTTTTGGGGCTGTGTTGGTGACCTGTGTGTTGGGCTATCACTGACCTTTTTTTTTTTGTTGTGTGTTAGTCTGGTGGCTGCGTTTGGATTGAGTCTTGAAATTTACGTTGTTTCTTTGCACTGAAAAAGTGTGAATGTTGGAGAGTGGAATTGCGTAAGAAGAAAGCGAGGGTAAGGGGGTGTAGGCAGAATAAGAGAGTGGTTAAATGTGTTATTGTTATTATTTTGAGTATTTGTGATGTTGCAAAGGAGTGTCTTTGTAGCCCATTATGAGCTTTATCATACTTTATGGTAATATATATATATATATATATATATAATTTTATAGACCCCGCGCCACACGTCTAGATCGAGAAGCACTACTGACTATGTATTTGAGGCTGACGTCACATTCTAATGGTCGATCAATTATTGATGATCTCTTGATACAGTGTCTTGACTGTGTCTCTCCCCCCCCCCCTTTTTTTTTTTACCTACCAAAGACATTTTATTTCAAAATACCATATCTACATTCTATACCTCCCCCTTAGCCCTTTCGTTTTATTAATATCTCTTCACATCAAGCACATGCGCTAGGTATTTCTTTATAACTCATAATTCAGAAGTTAATAGAATGGGGCATCTGAAAAAAACAACACAACTGGATATATTCTAAATTCATTGTTCCTGTGTTATATTCTAAATTCATTGTACCTATGATATCACAACGATGATAATAGCGTCAAACTATATGTGTCATAAAATCAAGCTTTCAAAATGGGTACAATTAGTGCATATCAATGTAAATCTATTTACTTAGAAAAATATAGCACATTTACGGTAAACCACAAAAAGCTGATACAAATTGTAACACATGGGTAATTTATATATGTACTTTGCATTACATCATTTAAAAAAATAACAATTAAAAAATATATAATTTAAATATTTTGTCTTCTTTGGGTTATATCCCTTTGATGTTTATTTTTAACATTAAAATGGTGTTCGATATCTTACGAAGCTGAGATTGCTTATATAAAAACAGCTATTATCGAACACCCCCTTTTTAAACCTCTATTTTCATGTTTAGGTAGCAAAGGACACTTTAAAAAAATAGTCGCAAATATTTCTCAGCCTAATTAGAAGCGTATTATATAGGTTTTGTTGAGCTGAAGCATCATTGGCATTAAAAAATACCCTTAACCCGAGACTCACTTCACTCTTCCCAAGAGGTAAAAAAAAGTGAAATTTTTATACCAATATTACCAATGCACTTTGAATATAAGTAAAAAAATGATCCTTGGGTGAAAATGAAACTAAATATAACTTAACTATAAAGAAATGGACAATGCACAATAGGAATGAACTAGTTTCGTCATAATCATCGAAATAAAGGAGAATTTTTAAAAATACAATCGGGTGTTCGATAATTACTTTAAAACGAAGGTGTTCGATAGATGTAAGTTACTCTGTTTAATTTTATTATTTTTAAATTAATAAAAAAAATATATTTAAATTATTATAATAAAAAAAATTAAGATTTAAGATCCATACCAAATCATGATGATAGATATCTAGATCTAGATTAGTGGCAGCACTAAGGTACAATTATACAATATACTAATACTTCATTATTGATTGTGAGAAGGTGAAGATAATATAAAAATATAATATAGTGATGAGGTGATGAACTGTGATGTGCTTCAACGAGGTCTTGAATTTGAACTTGAACCACAGACCTCCAATTAGGCAACATACATGGCCTAGAAGTAGTAGAAGCACTGTCACACAGACACATGTACATGTACCAAGCTAAAATCTGAATGACCATTCATTATAAATGATTATTATGTCTACGCAGCATAGGCATAACTATAAGATGAAGTTGACTACTACACTTAACTGGGTCTTAACATGTAGATCTAGAATAATCTAGATCTATAGATCTATGTGTATATTATATTATAGAATTGCATAATATGACCCAATAAAAAACAAGTTTTAGACTTATTTTATGTTATTTTATGTATGGTATGGCTGAGTACTTGCTAAACACATAAAGGAATAAAGGCAGTTCGGAAACCTCCTCCCAGATACCCCCTCTTCACATAAGTCCACAAAAGAGATTGGACCAGAAAGTATTGAGCATGCTTTAACTTGGAAGTTACCCTATACAAAAGTAAAAAGTAATGAGGACAAATTTGATTAGATCTTAACATTCTAGATCTCTATATGTGTAGGATTTGTTTGTAAAATTATTGTATATTATATATCTTTTTATTGATAATGAAAAAAAAGGCAAAAGATCATTCTTGCAAATCTTAAATAATACACAAATTAGATTTGAATCAGCTAAATAAAACATGTTTATGACAATATAAACATTAAAAATAATTGATCAGAATAGCATTTAAGATAGTGTTGATTTATCAATAAAAAAAGTTCCCCTTTTAGACCTTGCAATCTATGGGGCAGAATATGTAAAGGTCATCAGTTTCTCCACTTAAGTAAAGCAATAGTAACTCTTAAGTAGGCAGAACTAACTATACTTTAGTGATAGTCTTATAATTTTATGATGGCTTTGTTACATCATACAGATTTTATAAATATCATATAATGTTGGAGTATCTTTTTTTTTAAAAATACTTTTAACTAATTTTATAAATGTTTAAACAGATTAAAGTGAACATTATAAATATATTTATATAATAACTTTTTTTCTGTACAAATCAAAATGCAGATTTCATTGAATACATTTATTACCTTTGTAATTAAGTTGAACCTTATCAGCAATATAACATCACAGTTCTTGTATCATCTTATTTTCTTGTTAGAAGTCTCATACAATGTTAAATATAGACTTAATGGATACTTACTTCCACTAGAACCAATCAACAAAAATACCAGTGAAGTTACCTGTGTTTTTTGTTAGGTCTAAATACTCATATGAAGTTTTAACCTTTATTATATTTTGGCATGAAATTTTATGTTTCATATGTTTGTTGTTTCACTCTACCTCCGTATCAAAGTCCAGTATTGTCTTGTTGAGATTAGAAGAACTTTGTGGAAGAGTTTATTTTAGGGGGTAGATGAAATGTTAAACAATCCTTACCTGTTGGTCAACAGGGCTCACATTTAATTGCTATCCTTTGGAGAAGTCAATATATTTTTATTTATACCGGTATAAAAATTGTCTGCTGTCATATCAAGTTTATCTTGTCTTTAATTGAAGTATTTTCAAGACATAGGATCTGGATAAGTGTACGAAGTATGGCTGCTAGTTAAACATCCTTATCTTATCTTATATAATGCAGACGTTACTTCATCCCTATATTTCTTTAAAATGTAACTATATATATGTTATCTTCAAAAGTTAGATCTGAGCTCAATCAACACTCTACTGTAAATAAATTTCTATTCATGGTATCAAATCTCCATTGAACTAATAATTATAATCTGCCTATAACACTCCTGCATGTGTGAACCAGAAGAGAGGGCCAGTCACTTGGGTGTGTTTAGTGTCATGCTGGACATTACGGATGACCAGTAGTAGCCAGTTTATAAAGAGAGAGAGGGCTAGTCACACTGGTGTGTATAGTGTCACGCTGGACATTAAGGATGACAGAAGTGGTCAGTATTTTTAGGTCACATTTAGTATGCATGGGAAAATTATACCGATTTTTCTGGACGGTTTTTAGAAATCCAAAAGGAAAAATGTTTTCATTCATGAACTATTTACACAAATTATTTAAATTCCTACTTTTTTTTTGGTTCAAACAACTTCATAATAAACTCTGTTGTCTCCCCCTGTTACCATTTAGAAATACATGACACTATCTGGTACTTTTCTCTGGTTACTTCCCATTTCTCTAGTTACATCATATCTCTGGTTACGGAGCCTTCTCTTTCCTAGAACCAACAGTCTGGAACAACCTACTTGTGTCATTGAGACAAAACTAGTGCATAAAATATTGAATGGGAAACTTAAGAACTCATTTACTTCATTGCAGTGTTTAACATTGAGTCATGGAAATAACAAATGTATGGAATTTATGTTTGTGGCTTTTACACCATCTATAGGAATTTATTATTAAAATGAGGATTCAGCTTGGTTTCACTTCCCTATCACCCCCTTCCACTCTAGCCTAGTTTTATATTGTTTAGCATGAACCCATACATCATTGACACATACACAGATAGTGCACCATTGTTTCATTGTTTTTATGAGAAAGGTTTTATTCTGGGGTTTTTTTTGTGAATAATTACCTGTTAACAGTTTTCTCCAACTTGGTTATATATGTCAGATGTTAAAAAAAAGTTTTTTGGTTATAGAATGAATGAGAAACATTACAAGATTTATTATGACATGCGAAAAGAAACATTCCATATTTAAATATCAAAACCCTACGAAGTTCTTTCTTACTAGTAGTCTTTTTATATATAAGATGGTCTTCTAGAAAGGGAATTATTATATCCGAATGCCCAAAACTTGTTTTACGGTGGCAGGGAAGGGCTCAAATTTGTACCATAATGACATTTGTACCATTTTGAAATTTGTACCATAATGTTGATGATGTGATGCACAGACTTGATTACTGAAAAGAAAATATTCTCTGAAAAACAGATTCTAAATTTCTGTACAATCTTTTGCGAAGCTAAAGTTGATGAAAGAACAAAAAAAAAAGAAAACCGAGTGAGTAATACATGTGTCTTCACTTTTATCTGAACACAGGCAGCACATCATGCCAACTTGCTGCAGGGTGCCCATTTGTCCGTCTATCGAACACTAAGATAACATGCTAGCAGTTCCACAACTTTATCAGCATATTTTCATTCGGCGCCAGCATGATCCTAAAAGATGGTTTGTAAGAACAGTTCAGTCTTTCAAAAAATAAATAAATCAAACAAGTTTGCTGATTTGTAAATAAATAAATTAAAAAATGTTGGTAAAATGTAAAAAAAAAAAAATAAATAAATAAAAAAAACAACAAAACAATATAAGTATCTCTACTAGATTTACAGTATTGCATGTTTGGGCAAATAAAAACCTTGTTGTAAATTTATTTGTTCTAAACATGACTTTTTCAAGGACTTGAAAGTTACTCTTTTGTCACTGTATCATTTTGTTTTGGATTCTGAAATTTTCTTCACTCTTTGTGTGTAAAACTGCGTTAACTTTTTTTTTTCCGTTTGAGATTTTCTACATCTTGTATATTTTTATTGTATTTGTTTAAATGTACATTTTAAAATGCATTTGCTGGACATTCTCATAGCTAAAGTTAAGATCTTAATTCTTCTTAATCATGGCATCATATTGATGCTGACATATTTATATGCTTTCACTATTATGAAATCCATTAACAAGAACAAAACAGTTAAAAAATTATATAGCAGTCTTTTTATGAATGTGTTAACAAAGTAAATACAATATGTGAAAATAAGGGCACATTTGAACACATCTATTAATAGATCAAAAGCCCTATATATTTCAAAGAGTGATTTTTTCAAAGATTTTTTTCGGTTTATGTATTGATATTTCAGCAGCTGTACTAATTTAACATACACGCACGCCACCACACACTGAATGACACAGAGTGAAGGATTTACTATTGTATTATCTCTAAAAGATAGGATCTTGTATATCATTCTATTTCTCATATATGTGTTTTCACTCTTCCTAAAGGGTTAAGTAGTTCAACATTTCAGATAGTCAATCTTTTCTGGTAACAAAATAATTTTTTTTTTAGTATTATCTGCAATGTTCTTCTTAACTAAAGACTTGCTTATTAAATATTGCGCCCTTGTTGCGGACCACAACTGAAAAGTAAATAGGGTCCCTGCAGGGATGTTTTGAGAAACATTGATGTATGTAACATATAGACAGCATCTTTAATGGTCATATTCTTACATTATTTTCAAGAACAAATAACAAGTCAAACAATTTGGGTTTCTTTTTTGTAGTTTCTCCTCCAAGCATGTGACATACAGATAACCAGATCATCAAGGAACAAAATTTAATTTGAAAGTTATTACAATTTTTTTTGTAACATACATAGTCAAATATATTTGAATATCACAGTATTAATTATTAAGTTTTTTTGTTTTTGTTTTTTTTTTCTTTTCATTTAACCAGCTTTTCTTTATTTTGATAAACAATTTTCCTTTTTCTGACAGGTTTGTTATTGAAAGTGTGTGGTTATGTGCAAGTATAGGGCTTATATCCATTGTCTGACAATTGTGTTAATGCTTCACAAAATAAGTTAAAAATATTTCAGTTATTTGTTTAAAAGGAACTTTAAATGCTTTCAATTTTTAAATTGTGAAACTACAATCAGACCAAGTATCAAATTGGTATCAAATTGAACAAATTTCATGTTAAGTGAAGCACTAGTATCAGTGTCTTAGATAAAAACCCAACTGATAAATGTTTCAGTTTTTGCTGCCTTATTAACTGCATGCATCAAATCACGTTAAGAAGTATTTTCTGTCAAAAAGTTAAATTCTGAAATTGTGTTGGAAGTAAGTATATTCTACACGTTCAGAAAACACAGACTATATTCTTACCTTCGATACTTTGTGTATAGCTAGACATAAGCTTTTGAATTCTTCTGTTCCATTCTGTGTGCCATATAATGTTTATAGAATTTGTTTGAAGACATTACATGGCCAATGGAGTATCTTTGACCTTTTGTTTTTGGATATTGTGTATAGAAAACATCACATCCATTGTAATGTTCTATTAACAAACCTGGGGAAAAGCCCCAAAAACACCATTTAAACCCATGTTGAATATTAAGACTAGGATTCAAACTAGGGGTGCACCGGATAGTACTTTTTGATATCCGGCCGGAGCCGGATATGACCGGATAGTAAGATTTGATATTCGGCCGGTGCCGGAGCCGGAGCCGAATACCTAAGTGTTTTGTAAATAGCTTGTATTGCTGAGCATTTTACGAAACTGTTAAATAACATACCTATATTTGTTGGTATTATTTTTTTCCTTTTATATACCTTATTGTTTTAAACTCTTTTGCTGATTGATTTATTAAAGATTAACAGTATTTATAAACATAAATTAATCTGTGTAGCATGAGCGTGTCTGTGTGTATGTACGAGGCCACCAACTATAAAGGCTGTGTGTTGGAGAGTCAATGTAAAATATGTTAGTATATATTTAACTAGTTACTAATGTAAATCTCTCATCTGGCTTGTATGGTGGTTGGATGTATGTGTTCAATAATTTCTGACCAACAATTGGTCATCAGACTTGTAATTTTAAGTCCAAAGACTGCTTCTGGTTCTGGCTTCAAGGGCTTAATACTGATAGCTGTTAGTTAATAGTTGGAATCTGAAGCGTAGTAGGTCATATATTTATTAATCCATTTGCGGCAAACGATATTTTATTAACAGCAGGAACATCTGTTATACCTACTCATTGCCTGAGCTTTAAATGTTGCGAAGCATAGATTTAATTGTAGTCTGTAGGCCTATTATTGTTATCAATGTTTAGATCTACTGTTATATAGATCTAAGAGAATTAGGAAAACCAACTATAAAAGAAACAAAATCACCCACACCCTCCCTACCAAAAAAAAAAAAAAAAACATAAATAGACTTTGTGTTCGACTGATCGTAACAACCTGGTCAGATAGACGTAGTGAGCCTACACATGTAGTCCTAGTGTAGTGTGTATAGTTGATGGTGTTGACCTTCATGCGTTTTTTTTCCTTGGGCATACGCAATAGTGTTTAGTGTGCAGGCGAAAAAAGATAACACATTGGCATGATCAGTCAAGCATATAGATAAATTATCTCTGTACCTTAGTTACAGAGGTCAAGTGTTTCTTAACATTCCAGCATATTTTTCTTTGTTTGCTAGATCTAATTGTGGTGCTTTAGATCAATTTATTTTCTGCGATGTTAAATTTAACTGTAAGGTTTTCCTTTATATATTAAGTCAATAGAATTAAACAATGAAATTAGTTTTCTTTCTAAAGGTTTTAATACAAGGGGAAAAATACATACACGCACACATGCACGTATTTGTTTTATTTTATTGTGCAACGAACGTGTGTTCAGCGCCCTAAATGACATTTCTCTCCAAGTAAACAAACTTAGTGTCTCTATCTAGTGACCTCTAGAGACAGTCTCAATATGTCTTAACAATTTGCGTTAATCCATTCTGGCTTAAGAATGGTCAATGTCTATATTCTCTATCAATACATTGTCATGGATTAAACAAATAAGAAGTTGGGGGTGTTGAGTCTCTTGAGCCCTCCCTTGGTCAGTGTCTGACTCATACGTAAGACTTAACTCAAAGTAAACAAACTTATTACCCGTCCAATAGTATAAAAGGTGTGGTTTGTGGTCCAGACCCTTGATTGACAACCTATCTCATAATAAACTAACTCATACCAAATTAACCTTATAGAGATTTGGCTTGTAGTCCCGCCTCTAATAAAAATTCTAATCCAAGTAAACAAACTCAGTTCCCTCATAAGATGTGACCTCTAGACAGTGTCGACACGTTGACATCTGGCTTAATGTGGTCAGCTGCCTATTTGTGAACTCAATGTTATGGACTAAACAAACAAAAGGAGGTGGGGGTAGCTCATCTCTACCTCTGGAGAAATACCCGCACATCTAGACAGATTATCAGCGTGACGTAGTTAAGGAATATGACATGTTTACTAGACCACTCAAGGTCAAGACAAGCTAGTGTGCCAGACATCGCTGCTACGTATGTAATACGAATTTATAATGTAAAGTCTAGTCCCCCCCCCCCCCAATAACAAACCTAGTTCCCTCGTGTGACCTCTAGAGAGTGCTTACGTCCATCGTATCTGACTTGGGGTCACCTGTCAATCAATGAACTCAATGCGATGGGCTAAACAAATAAAAGGGGGAGGGAGTTGTTCATCTAGAAATATACCTGGTTACCTTAGAGGTGTGGCTCTTGTAGTCCGGCCCCCCCCCCCCATAAAGATTAACTACTAAGTAAACAAACTCAGTTCCCTCGAAAGGTGTGACCACTAGAGAGTGTCTATACGCTGACATTAAACCTACGTCCATCGTATTTAACTTGTGGTTACCTGCCTATAAAAAACTCAATGTGATGGACTAAACAAATAAAAGGGGGTGGGAGTTGTTCATCTCTACCTCTGGAGATATACCCGCACAGCTAGACAGACGTCTGGTCAGCATGACGTAGTCAAGGAATGTAACATTTTAACATGTTAACTAACTTACTCAAAGGTCAAGACAAATTGAAAAAAGTGCCAGCCATTGCATCTCTGTATGTAAAGCGCATTTATGATGTAAAGTTTCATCTCTATTTATATTAAGTTATTAACATGCCTTGTCTTTATAATAAACGATGTTTGGTGCATATTTATAATGGCTCTATTTTTAAGCTCATTATTTTGTTTTCATATAATCATTAATACATTTTATAACAGACAGTAATGGAACGAGTTCCACTTTATGCATATTAAATAGGTGTATTTTTACTATCCGGTTTACTATCCGGTAGTGATATCCGACCGGAGCCGGATAGCACCGGATAGTAAAAAATGCCGGATATTCGCCAGAAGCCGGAGCCGGAGGGACTATCCGGTGCACCCCTAATTCAAACCCAACCACTCAACTATTTCTCATTAGATTTTATGAACCCCCCTTTTCACTAGGATATAGCAGTAATAATCTATGTTTCAAAATTTCTTTTCAACACTAATAAACAATTTTGGTACAGCTGCTTGTTTACTTTTCAAGCTCATTTTCACATTATGCTATTTCCTTAAAGGCGAAATAATCAATGATTATCACCTCTAGGTGACAGCCACATATGTTGGTATTACTACACATGATTATGTTATTGATTTGCTTTCCAAATGTTGCCTTATTGTTTTATGTTTATGTTATGCTTAGGGTTGTTTTTCTCTTTACTTCTAGTCGCTCTGGGAATTCACTCTATGAGCTGTTGGGCTTAAAAAAGGGGGCAACCAATGAGGAGATCAAGAAAGCGTATAGAAAGGTAAACATGATGTGCTTGTGGCAATTCAAGTTTTCATTCATCTCTTCTTCCTCGTTCTCATTTTTATGTTGGAGCGTTCAGAAGACTAGACCAATACATGAGATGAATTGCGTAGTGGTTTCCAAATCAGGGAGCTCTCCATATAGTTTTCTTTCTATTGGGATGTTTGAAATATCTACAAAACCTTATTGGAGAGCAAAGTATTGAATTTAAAAAGCTTGCATCCTAACTTTCTCAGGGCTCATACCTTAATGTCCACATTCTCCCATGTAGTTTAAAGTTGGTTTGTTTAGTTTTTTGTTTTGTTTTATCTGTTTCGGATGTTTCTTCAGAATTTAAGATTATTACATCCTAGCCCAAATCTCCCACAGAAGTGCAGAAAATGGCTCCGGTTCAAACCCAGAACCATTGAGACGACAGTCCAGAGCACATACCACATGACCATGCAACTATCCTACCTTAATTTACATTTAGTAGAAGGCTGTATTTCAAAATGTTGAAAGTTGTTTTTTCATTGGATTCCTATTTTGTATATTTTTTCAGTTGGCACTCAAATATCACCCAGACAAAAACAGAGACAGTGCTGATGCTGCTGAAAAGGTATAAAGCCTATTATTAAAAAATTAGTTGTAGGAATGAAGCTAACTGTTATTAAATAATGTAAGTGAATTAATTTGTCCTAATTAAGTCTGTAGAATCAAACATCTTTGCATCTACAAGGAATTGAACTTAGTGAGTCTGCTCATTGACTTCAAATAGTATTAGTATTTCTAATGCAGGTTATCATTGCCTTAAATTTTGTATTTTCTTCATGTCTGACCAGTTCAAAGAAATCAACAGAGCTAATGTGATACTCACTGACAGTACCAAGAGAGGTATATATGACCGCTATGGCTCAATGGGAATTTATGCTGCTGATCAGTTTGGGGAAGAAAATGTTAACACATATTTGGTGCTCACTAGTGGATGGTGCAAGGTGAGACTCCTTCCTATATCTTGTGTCTTACTAGACAATGTGTCTGTAGTGTAACTGAGGCGTTCATGTTCTGCATGTGTCCAGCAAGTTAGAAGGTCATGTTCAATGTGCGTGTGCTAAACAATCAGTCATATGAGACCTGTTTGTGACTGTCATCTTGTTGAATAAAACCATGATATTGATATTCTAGTAGAGCTACTTTATTACAGTGTCACTATATCATGTGGGGTATTTCACTATATCATGTGTGTACTTCACTAGATAATGTGTTGTACTTCACTAGATCATGTGTTGTACTTCACTAGATCATGTGTTGTACTTCACTAGATCATGTGTTGTACTTCACTAGATCATGTGTTGTACTTCATTATATTATTAATAGTATATGACCTATATCATGTGAATTATTTCACTGTATTCTTTTTACAAAGCTTATGTCAACTCACTTTGTCTGTCTGTCTGGTAAAATTGTGTACATATGAGTTCTCCCACACCCAATCTCGGATCAAGCTGAAATTTTGAAAAACTATTTCTTTTACCTGACAACTCAAGAATCAATACAAAAAATAAACGAATTAGTTAATTAAGTGTTGGAAATAAATTATTTTGTTTGGTATCTCAAACAAGGGAACAAAATTGTAATTGACTCAAGTGGTGGTATAAGCTATAATCTTCTATGTTCATAGTTATAGAGTGGTTACCATGTTGGCTTGAGAAGCCTGAGAAGGCTTGAGCCATGACCTTTTTTTTATTTATATAAATGATTTTTTATTGTTAGTCTAGATCTATTACAAATTCAGTCACATGACCGACCCAAACTAATTGATACAAGTACGCTTCAATAAGCTTCTTTTTTTTTTTTTAAATATTTTTTTTAAAAACTTTCTTGTTCTAACTAGAACTAATTTGTGACTAAATAACTTTTTTATTTTTTTGAATTATTATTTAATATCTTTATGTTCATTGACATTTTCTCTTTTTATTTTTTTGAATTATTATTTAATATCTTTATGTTCATTGACATTTTCTCTTTTTATTTTTTTGAATTATTATTTAATATCTTTATGTTCATTGACATTTTCTCTTTTTATTTTTTTGAATTATTATTTAATATCTTTATGTTCATTGACATTTTCTCTTTGTATTTTTTTGAATTATTATTTAATATCTTTATGTTCATTGACATTTTCTCTTTGTATTTTTTTGAATTATTATTTAATATCTTTATGTTCATTGACATTTTCTCTTTGTATTTTTTTGAATTATTATTTAATATCTTTATGTTCATTGACATTTTCTCTTTGTATTTTTTTGAATTATTATTTAATATCTTTATGTTCATTGACATTTTCTCTTTTTATTTTTTTGAATTATTATTTAATATCTTTATGTTCATTGACATTTTCTCTTTTTATTTTTTTGAATTATTATTTAATATCTTTATGTTCATTGACATTTTCTCTTTTTATTTTTTTGAATTATTATTTAATATCTTTATGTTCATTGACATTTTCTCTTTGTATTTTTTTGAATTATTATTTAATATCTTTATGTTCATTGACATTTTCTCTTTGTATTTTTTTGAATTATTATTTAATATCTTTATGTTCATTGACATTTTCTCTTTGTATTTTTTTGAATTATTATTTAATATCTTTATGTTCATTGACATTTTCTCTTTGTATTTTTTTGAATTATTATTTAATATCTTTATGTTCATTGACATTTTCTCTTTGTATTTTTTTGAATTATTATTTAATATCTTTATGTTCATTGACATTTTCTCTTTTTATTTTTTCCCTAAGGCCTTGGCCATATTCTGTGGTATAATAACTGGCTGCTACTGTTGTTTCTGTTGCTGCCTCTGCTGTAACTGCTGCTGTGGCAAGTGTCGGCCTCAAGTTCCAGAGGAGGACTACGCTAATCTCCATGTGAGTAGTGAAGAGGAGTTATTGCGTGAAAAGGTTAGAGACGATGGTTTAACTCTATGTTTTTGGTAGCAGTTTCTTTCTTTCTGCACTAAGGTTCTGCCATGCCATGGACGCCACCAGAATCCTATTCAGATGTTTTAATGCCTTATGTGTGCTTTCATGTTCTGCCATATGCTGCTTTGTTTGTTATGCTTTTAGGACTCGGTGGAAAATCAAACAATTATGAGCGCATTTAAAAAATGTAATATTATATTATCTGCACACACATCACAACTGCCTCTGAACTGTTTTATAACATTCTCTCAAACTTTTTTAAATCTGCAAGTAATAATATTTAATAATATATTAATATTTGATAATAATATTTTAAAATATAATAATATTTGATAAACAACCAATATCTTCTAGCGCTTTGGAAACACTACACATTTTGTTTTTCAGACTTCAAAAGTGTTCTTTCTAAGTTTAACTAAGTTTTTATTTTCATTAAATAAAACTTCCATTATAATTTTTTAACAAATTTTAAAATTTGGAATTACTGCAAATGTGTTAAAAATAAGCAAGTTTATTTATATATTTGATATTAAAATAATTGATTTTTAAAAAATGGCCCCAGCATAACTGTTTTAGAAAATAGTGCATTGTAACTAAACTTATAATTTTTAGTCAATGATATATACTTCAATGATTGTTCTAATTATATCAAAACAATATATGTTTCATAAAAAAACAAAAAAACTTGAAAATAGTATACTCTGAGCCTTTATTTGCTTTATATTCAAAGCTAATGTCTTTAAATTCTTTGAAGAGTTTTTGTGCTTAAATGTATAGCTGCATTGGTGCACAGTAGCTATATTGATAGAAGGGGAATTAAATATGGTGAGACATAGACAATCTCTAGTGGTGCACAGTAGCCATAGAGAGAAGGGGAATTAAATATGGTGAGACATAGACAATCTCTAGTGGTGCACAGTAGCTATAGAGAGAAGGGGAATTAAATATGGTGAGACATAGACAATCTCTAGTGGTGCACAGTAGCTATAGAGAGAAGGGGAATTAAATATGGTGAGACATAGACAATCTCTAGTGGTGCACAGTAGCTATAGAGAGAAGGGGAATTAAATATGGTGAGACATAGACAATCTCTAGTGGTGCACAGTAGCTATAGAGAGAAGGGGAATTAAATATGGTGAGACATAGACAATCTCTAGTGGTGCACAGTAGCCATAGAGAGAAGGGGAATTAAATATGGTGAGACATAGACAATCTCTAGTGGTGCACAGTAGCCATAGAGAGAAGGGGAATTAAATATGGTGAGACATAGACAATCTCTAGTGGTGCACAGTAGCTATAGAGAGAAGGGGAATTAAATATGGGGAGACATAGACAATATCTAGTGGTGCACAGTAGCTATAGAGAGAAGGGGAATTAAATATGGTGAGACATAGACAATCTCTAGTGGTGCACAGTAGCCATAGAGAGAAAGGGAATTAAATATGGTGAGACATAGACAATCTCTAGTGGTGCACAGTAGCTATAGAGAGAAGGGGAATTAAATATGGGGAGACATAGACAATCTCTAGTGGTGCACAGTAGCTATAGAGAGAAGGGGAATTAAATATGGTGAGACATAGACAATCTCTAGTGGTGCACAGTAGCCATAGAGAGAAAGGGAATTAAATATGGTGAGACATAGACAATCTCTAGTGGTGCACAGTAGCTATAGAGAGAAGGGGAATTAAATATGGTGAGACATAGACAATCTCTAGTGGTGCACAGTAGCTATAGAGAGAAGGGGAATTAAATATGGTGAGACATAGACAATCTCTAGTGGTGCACAGTAGCTATAGAGAGAAGGGGAATTAAATATGGTGAGACATAGACAATCTCTAGTGGTGCACAGTAGCCATAGAGAGAAGGGGAATTTGATATAGTGACATACACAATCTCTGGTGTGACGTCAAATATTATGTTTCACCTTTGTTTCTTCACTGTCTTCTCTTAATAACTATTGTACTTTAGTGCTTCTATTCTATATGTCACATAATGTAAGCACTTTAAGATCATATTTGAAAATCAAGCTCATTTATCTTGCTCTGGTTTATTTTTAGAATAGTGTAATTCCGTATCACGGCCATAGATAAAAATATTGTTTACTAGTTAGTTTAAAACTAAGACAAAATTATGAAGTTTCCATGCGTGTTGGGAATGGCTTGTATGGTTTGGAAAGGGGGAAAGACGTAAATTTTAGATGCTAAGTAACTGTAGTAAATGTATTGAAATGAAATTGTATTGTATATTTAGGAAGTGCGTCTAATCATCACATTGATTCCAAGTTCTAGACTAAATGGTTTGTATTTAGTTGAAGACTGTCCAGCAGGTTTAGTCACATCATTGTTTCAGTACTAAAGTTGGAAACTTATGTTCATTCTAATTGGTAAAACCTTGGAACAAAGAAATGAAACCATTATTTTTTAATGCCAACTATGTCACATGATTTTAATTTTGTCTGCTTTTTTACTTACATTGGCTAAAGGTATACTCATTGCTTTTTAATATTGCTACCTGCATTTATTTATGCATAGAATTATTTTAAATCTAAGAAATTTATGTTTTTAGTGCTAAAACTATTATTCAAGTTATTATGAACTAATGAACTAAATCTTATTATTCAAGTTATGAACTAAAATTTAGTAAGATGGAAACATTACAAACAGCAATGCTATGTCCATTTTATCATCAATTAATGATTCATATTTAATGAAGCTAAAATTACTTTTGTTTTCAACAATTAGAATCCTAACTAATGACAAACATTAACCTTGAAAGAGAAAAACCACACACACACAGACACACACATGCGCACACCTAGACACAAACACAGACACACCCACACACACACACAAACTGTGTTAAGGAATTTGAATGGTAAATCAACTTTCATTTCCTAGTCATTTGTCAATAACTTTTCTTGGTATTATTAGTACTAAACAAACAGGAAGCTGATTCATTGACACACCAACATTTTAGCAATGTTGATCACCACAGCACAACATAAATCCATAATGTACAATGACTAATGGCACCTTGACAATCATAGTATTCACAATTGGTACTTCATGAAGATATGTGTATCAAGTCCAACTTAAGCTTACTCTCAATGTAACAGAATCAGAATTTCAAATGTATTGTGTCTAGTATTATAGTTATGATTCCACTATTTACAATGCCTATCATCCAGTTTGAAATTCAACTAACTAGTGTCATAAAATGGATTTTTTTCTCATCAGTTACAAAACCATTAAACTGTAACCAGTCACCCTATAAAGCTTCATTTCTAATACAACACTTTATTTATTTCATATTTCATAGCAATTGTTTTTTTACTCATTACTACATGAAATAGTTGCCCATTAACAAAGTGCTAACATAAAACTATTTCTAGTAAATAGTTGCCACAGATAAAACAGTAACAAAGTACTAACATAAAACTATTTCTAGTAAATAGTTGCCACAGATAAAATAGTAACAAAATGCTAACATAAAACTATTTCTAGTAAATAGTTGCCACAGATAAAACAGTAACAAAGTACTAACATAAAACTATTTCTAGTAAATAGTTGCCACAGATAAAATAGTAACAAAATGCTAACATAAAACTATTTCTAGTAAATAGTTGCCACAGATAAAACAGTAACAAAGTACTAACATAAAACTATTTCTAGTAAATAGTTGCCACAGATAAAATAGTAACAAAATGCTAACATAAAACTATTTCTAGTAAATAGTTGCCACAGATAAAATAGTAACAAAGTGTTAACATAAAACTATTTCTAGTAAATAGTTGCCACAGATAAAACAGTAACAAAGTGCTAACATAAAACTATTTCTAGTAAATAGTTGCCACAGATAAAACAGTAACAAAGTGCTAACATAAAACTATTTCTAGTAAATAGTTGCCACAGATAAAACAGTAACAAAGTGCTTGACTTAAAACTATTTCTTGCTATTCCTCAGGAGGAGATGAGCAGCTCTCCTGATGAGCCAGTCACGAGCCAGCCAATCGCCTTGGGCACAGGCAAGGAAGAAGAGGAAGCAGATGAACAGACCAATTTGAGCAATGCCAGCCAGCCAACATACGGCACAGAGGACGTCATCACAGTCTCTGCAGCAGGTGACACCAATATAAATATAGCAAGCAACAAAGATCATTAGGCTGTGGAGGGTTTGAGTAGAGGTCTGTGATTGTAGCATACAAATTCATTCCTCATGATGTATTCATAATCTTAACAGAAGTTGTTATTGGTAGTCTAAATGTAGAACTTTTGTGTGCGTTTTGTATCAGTTGGAACACTGAAATATGACAAATGTTTCCACAGTAAGCTATCATTGTCAGTAATGGATATTGTACAATTTATCATCAAATTTACAAGATAATGTAAAGAATGAATTCAGTTAAGCGCCTACTCTAAATCTGAGAAAAGTTATTCTCCATGGAACTTATTTTTAACAGTTTACAGTTGAAAAAGACAAAGAAATCTCTGCCACTCAATATCATCAACTAATTTGAGCAGTAAAATTAATTAGCTAGCTTCAGACCTATGCTGAGCTTCATTTTTTAAGATGTTGTAATCTTTATGCCATAATTCTATTCATGTAGTCCACTAATGCCGACCTGCCATTCTGTGAGGGACCACTTTGAATATTCTAATATCATTAATGTAACATTTTGATCTTTTTATAAAAAAAAAAGTTTGTTTCACTTCTATAGAATGTAGACAGAATGTTGTTTTTTTTCTTGAACTCATTTAACTAACAAGTTATTGTGTGCACTAAACTAAACACAGATTACAGACACAGGGCAAAATTAACTATAAATGGTTTCTCAAAATGGTAGCACATATGGCTCACAGAGCCCACCTTGCTCTAGAATTAAAATGGAAACCAAATGGTAAAACTTTGGTTTCAAAAATACTTGAGACTAAATGATCTTAGCAGTAATATAATTTAAAATTCTGATTCTGCTGCTTTCTGAAGATTTTAAATGTCAAAAGTGGCTTAGGGGCTTTCAAAATGAAACAATCCCGACGATTATAAGACAGATTGTAAAAAAAGGCAGTTTTGATGGAAATTTGAGTTGAATTTAAGAACAGATTCCATCACCGAACTGATTTCATCAAAATGTGTTTTTTAGGCTGACTGCTAAACTTTGGCATGATAGTGGAAATGTAACATGTATGATATCTTCCAGACATTGTGCCATGTGTAGTCTGTGTGCTAACAAAGTTTCAGTGTATAATTATAATTATAAATTAGTTTTTGAATCATCATCATGCAAGCTTAAATTTGCTTATAATAACCATATTACTTATAAAATGAAATTTTAATTATTTATTGCAATTACAACTTAACATTTGAATCTTTTTTTTTTTTTTTTACTTCAGTCTTGCTCCTTCCATTGTGTCCCCACTCTTGCCTCAGCATTCTCTCTTCATTTAGCTCCCTTTAGAATTATAGTCTTTCACTGTCCATTTAGCTCCCTTTTACCTTCAGACTTTTCAAACATGTAGTTGTCTTGTCTTTTGTATTACTTAACTCACTTAATAGCATTGCACTGTAGTAGGACTATGTAGGAATGAGCAGAGATGCTCTTTGTGTCTCTCATAAAACATTTATATGCAATGATTTGTTCACCTGTTTCTTTATGAAAATGTAGGTCCTTTTCTCTCACAGTTCCCATGTCCAGTTTTCTTGATGTATGAAAACCTAGTTATTAATACGCTCATAGTTGTGTGAACTAATAAAATAAATGATTATGGAACCTCTTAAACATAGTTAAGAATTGCTGGAGTAGCAAACTTTCAAATAGTAATTATTGACTATTCAGAAATATGAACATCTTTAGGTTTAAAGTGTCGACTTCTAGGAATACCAATTATTTAGTGAAGGTCTAAAAATTAGTTTGTCTTTTTAAAAATTTTTATTTGAACTCATATTTTATAAACTTTGATTTCTGTTTAAGCCATGGCTTTTTTTAATGGGTCTTTATACTTCAGAATAGTTATTATAATTGATAGGGTTTTGTTTTTTAAAAGAAATTTTCTCAAAATTCCCTTTTTTTTTTGACTTAGAGACTGATTTTAGCAACCAGTGTTACAAGTATTTAAAAAGTTAAAATGTCAAAATATTACTTCTTCTCTGTTTTTGCTATTTATTTTGAATTCCTTAGAAACATCTACAGCCCATGTATTTAACTTACGATAGCTACCTTGTCATGTGGTATGCGCTCTGGAATGTCAACACAATGGCACTGATTCTGAATCCTGCCCACTGCCATCCCCTGCCACCCTGCAAGAAGTGTGGGCTTGGATGTAACAATCATAATTTCTGAAGGCACGCCTGACACTTAAAAAAGAAAAAATGAACAGGCGTTATTGAATTGATAAATGTAGTGATGAGTTCATCTTTATTTACTATGAGAAAGATAGCTTTTAGATTTGTATTAAAATGCCACACTTAGATGTTGGGCAGGTTGCTTGTACAGTATTTTTTCTTCTCCACCTAGAGGACTTTTCACCTACTTCAGTTAACATACCCTCGGTGCAATAGACTGTAGAGTATTATGTAATTCCAAAACTAAAGAAATAAATCTATTATGTACTGGTTTTTTGAGTTTCAACTATTTGAATAAATTGTTTAATTTTCTTATTTTGTTATTCAAAATTTTCTTAACAATTTACTTTTTGTATTATTTTTTTTTACGACATTTAACTTAAAATGTTACTTTTTTGTGTTAATTGCTGATAATTATTTTCTCTGTTGTTTGACTTAAACTGTGTTTAATTTTAATATGAGTGAACTTTGAACTTTATTTGAACTATATATACTGTCTTCATATTGTACATTGTATATACTGGTTCATATTTATTCCAACTTCTAGCAGTAAAAGTTCAATTTGTGTTGTCATGTGGCCTACACTGGCAAAGGATTAATTTAAGTCCCATTTTTTTTTTCATGTTTACATGGCATTTAGTCGCAAAGAATCAGTTGGCTATCAAGTTCATTTCAACACTTCGTTTGTTTTGTTTTTTAGCTTGGTAATTATTTTTTTTTACATTTTTGAGAACTTTCTTTGTAACATTCTGTGAACATTTTTATTTAGTTTTCTATCGTGTATAAACTTTTCATATATTCTAGCCCCCACCACCACCCTTGTCAATCAGTCATCTGGACATTTAGTTTAAAGTTTTAGTCTAGAATACCTTGTCTGGTCGTGTGGTTTGCAGTCTGGACTGATCTCGATGGTCCCAGATTCGAATCCTGACAACTGCCATCTCCTGCTGTCCTGCAAAAGGTATTGGCTAAGAAGTAATAATCTTCAACTCTGAAAGAAAATCAGATGGACATGTTATTCTGTCATGGCACAAGAGAAAAGTGGTTCTGATAAAATGGTATTAGACTTCAAGGAATTTTTTTGTTTTTGTTTTTTTCTTTTGTGAAATTCTCCATTTCTGCATTGGAGAGATAGTGTAGCTTCCTTATTGGTTACTAGATTGAAATATAAGTCTGATTGTGCATCTCTAAACTGCATATAGTTGGAATGTCCTGTCAAGTGCAATATTTGTCGTAAATCAAAGGTACAGAAACTCTTAGTCTCTTGAATTTGTAGCCTCTTAATCTTGTCTATGGTCTATAACCCCTAACCCATAGATACAGTGCTTTTTTTGTAAAATAAAACAATAGGTGCCGGTACTCTGTGATTAGGTCCCGGTACTCTGTAATGGATTGCCTAACTTTTAACTACTAATCAATTGATAATAAACATTAAAATACAAGAGAAGTAATAATTTTTTCTCCACATACAAAAAGGCTCCAGGGGCACAAAAAAAGCACTGTATATATATATAATATGTATGCAACGATCAAGGGATTTTTTTTTAAATTTTTTCTACTTTAATGACTACAAGAGGAACCTTTCAATAAATAGCTACTCTTATGTAGCTGCTACTGCTATTTCAATATTATATTTGAAATTATATATGTATATAAAAAAAAAGCGGAATTCACTATTTTATTAGTGCGAAAAGGAAATCTTTTTTTTTTATAATGGTAAATAATTATTTTCTTTTTAATTTCTTCAAATAATTAAGATTTTCTTAAAATTACTTTCAAGAATTAAAATGGAATATTCCAGATTTTCTTATAT
Source organism: Biomphalaria sudanica (assembly GCA_036873155.1). Taxonomy (NCBI): domain Eukaryota; kingdom Metazoa; phylum Mollusca; class Gastropoda; family Planorbidae; genus Biomphalaria; species Biomphalaria sudanica. The sequence continues at coordinate 32,693 of JAZGLO010003687.1, forward strand.
TAAGTCATGTAAATTTTGGACACTGAAAAACTTGATCAATTCTAACACTTTCTCAACAATTTATCTATATCTATGGTCCAGGATTAATGCCTTTGGTCTTAATATACCAATTCTTAATACTATTTATGATATTCTCATTTTTATGTAAATTTTCTATGAACAATGGACTTTTTGTTTTGACATGCTGGTACATTATTATCCTGATCTTTTAATAGAGTACTCTTTCAATCTCTCTATCATTTACAGCTGTGCATGTTTTGACAATGATGGATGTTGTTAATAAAATGAGTGGAAAAAAAAAATTGTGTGTGGAGTTGACATGCATTTCAATGGACCTCATTCACCAATCGTAAACAAACAATATTTAGTCACGTGATCATATTGATAAAACAACGAAATAAACTGTCACGTGACATCCACTGTGTATTAAATTAGATCGTAATTTGTATAGAAGAGATAGAGAACCACGTGGCAAAATGTTGTTTTGTTTACCATTGGTGAATGAGGTCCGTTAGGAAAATAGTTTTTCTTCTCTAGATTTAACAAAATGGTTGCCTGGTCGTGCAAGATCAAGAATAAAGAAGTGCTGTGAGGAGCAGGCTACCAGAACGTCTGTGCTGTTATCACCAGCAGACGCCTTGGTTAGCTTGGTCATTTTCTCAGAATGATGAATGCCACAAGGTCGACTGAGACAAGACATTCTGTATGGTGATCTAACAGAAGGCAGCAGAGCCGCTGGTCATCCAATTTTATGGTCGTCGGCCTCCTTCAGTCGTGAAACGACTGGTTCATCTCGAACTTTTTCATATGGCTGTGAAGTCCTATTTCGGAGAGACACTCCCGTCCACATATGTTGCAAGTCAAGGTGGATTTCGCTTTGGTGGTAGAGGAGCCGGCCATTTTCCTTGTGGCACGCTTTTCTTCAAGAGTCGAGGCCCATGTTTTCTCGCTGTCTATAGCTTTCTGGGTCACCGTCTCTCTCCAACTAGTGCGGTCTAAGGCTATGTCTTCCCAATGGTCAGTATCAATGTTCACTGATTTAAAATCCCTTTTTATTACATCAAAATAACGGAGGTATACTGATATATACAAACGCGACATGAAGCTCTTCAAATTCGACACTTTACAGTGGGGAGGACGCGTCCTGGATTGCAATTATATAGACTCTATACACACTAGAAGTAATAAGAAGGATATAAGTACAACAGCACCTGCTGCTTGCAGATGCCAAACATGTGACCGCCGCTGTGCATCATGGATTGGCCTCTTGAGTCACACAAGAAGTTGCAAAGGGAAAAGATCGTCTCTTGAGACGTAAAATGCTTCAGAGGTAAGAACCCTACTTGCTGCTTCTTTCCCCAATCTTCTTGTTAGGGGTCTGGGCTAGGCTTAAATTTCAATTCTAAAGGAAGACAAATAGGCCTAAAATTAACAATTAAATTCACCTGTCGTGAACGTTTTTTGTATTATTTGGACAACTCGAGAGATCTGCTAATGCAGTCTCGCCATGTTTGTCTTCTGCCACCCTTAGAGCTTATTAAGTAAGTATAGACCTATTAAGTGATTTATACTTATCTATTGTGACAGTAGCAAACATCATCTTACATGTCAGTTTCAAAACTATTCAAACAGTTTTGGATTATACGCACCTCAAGTTCATTCCATTTTGGAACTCCTTACGGTGTTGTGTTAGCTCCTTAAAAAATGTAAGCTATGCTACAGTGAGAGAGAAAGGTGAAGCAAAGGACTCGAACCATGAACTTTCAACTAGGCAACACCTCTTAGAACAGATCAGCCGTTTCTTGGTTCGTTGGAACATGTAGCCTATCTTTATTTCAACTTTCATAATTTTTCATCTTTATCTTATCTTATCTTATATAATACAGACGTTACTTCAAAAAAGAAGATGATTACGTCCTACGCGTCATGCATATTAACCAATGACTTAAATTCTGCCAAGTCACTGGTTTTTCTGGCTAGCTCAGGCAACCCATTCCATGCTCTAATAGCACTAGGGAAGAAGGAGTATTTGTACAAATTTGTCCTAGCATATGGGACGAGGAATGTGCCTTTATTTTTGTGTCTTTCAGAGTATTTTATTAAATTTTGTTTTTGTATTTGAAGATTATGGTTCAGTGTTTTATGTATAATTGCTACTTTACTTTTGAGTCTTCTTTCCTGAAGGCTTTCTAAATTTAGTGATTTTATCTCAATAACAATAGTCTTACATTGCTACTACTATATGTTACATGTGTTTATCTTGTGTTTCAACACAGAAACTTCACTGTGTTTTACCTTTAAAACTTAAAGTTTATTTGATGATATAGGCTATGTCAGTGAATGAAAGGCTATATAACTAATAAACAATATTAATGTTCATATTTCTCATACGAAACGACAGCTGGATACATTCACATACCTAGGCAAAATTGTAAACGATTGGGGTACCTATCATGGCGTTGTAGGCCTAATAGGAAAGGCAGGGGGCCATTTTTCAAAAGCTGTGGCCTGTCGGGACAAGGCAAGCTATTGGGCTTGAGACAAAAGTACACCCATTTAACACTTTATGAGGAAAATCCTTTCACTGACAACATGAAAAAAAACTTTTTTTTCTTCACTATGCTTTAATCAATAAAAATAAATATCTAAAAAAAAAGACAAGTATTAGAGTGGGGGGGGGGGGAGTCGGAAAAGTGGCTTCAATGGTCCCACTTCAGATGAAACAACACAAGATCTATTTTTGAAACATTTGTAATAGATAGCTACTAGGTAAATCAGACATGGATTTCTAATTAGATCCACAATTTTTTTTCCTCCCTGAAAAATGAATTAATATAAGCCGGCCTTCCCCACCTCTCCCGTTGTCGTATCCTATACTATAGCATTAGCATCCCCCCCCTTTTTTTTTTCAAACCTCCTTTTTTGTCATGTGACTGTCATGTGACCATATCGGTGCAAGCGCAAACAACTTTCTCAAACGTAAGTGTTAAAACTATTAAAGTGTTATAATTCTAAATCTAGATCTATACACTCTATTTAATTTAAAATATCATAACTTCGATGTCATCATCAAGAAAAACTTTTAGACTAATCTAGACTCTAGTAAAATTTACATTGCCTGGCAGAGCCATTTACTAAAATTTACAGTAACTTGAGTCAGTAACTTACTGAGTATGGCTAAGCCTCACGGTGACTTTGCAGTTGCTATTACTATAGTAGCTTCTTATATTAGGCACAGCTCATCGAATTCTCCTTTAAGAAACACGTCGCTTTTTTTGTTTATAATTAATTTGTTTTTATGTTTGGAGCTAAAAACGACGTTTCGGGACAGTGCATGTTCAATTTTAGTTAAGTTCCTGTATTTTTGTTCCGCTTTTCCAAAGCAGATGGCAGTTTTTTAGATTCTCGGTAACCAAGTATGTAAAGCTATTGTTTTAACCTCCCCCGGCAATTCATACCCATATAAGGGATTAAGACTATATTATTAGCCTTTTGATCGTAGGCTGATGGATATATCAAAATAAGCTTCCAAACATCTTTAGAAAGACATTTCAATCACATTTATTCCGTAAGCTGTTAAATAAAATTTAAAAAGGAGGTGTTTCAACAATAATAATGAATTTAACACATTCTCCTATAGTGCACAAGGCAAAATCGTTATAAGAAATATTACTGGGATTAATAAATCTATGATTTTTTCAATGAATAAACGTGACCTAGATCGATATATATATAATATATAATTTATGAATGAAAGAAAAAGTGCGGGCAGCTAATTTGAAGCCAGAGACCATGCCCACTGCAGTTGATCACGCCAGGCGAGCGCTGGCAGTGAGGAGAGGTATACACTAAGCATGTAGTGTCACAACCTATCATAACAGGCAGTGGAGGGAAGGGGGAGAGAGTCATAAACATCTATGGGAGGGAGGGGATGTTAAGGTGTAACAAAACGAACATCCAAATTATGAAAACAAGAAGAGGGTCCTTGGATGGGAAATAAAAGGAAAGAGAGAGTACATGTAGCCTAGTTGAAAATATCATGTTTATTAAATTATGATAATTAATTTTTAGATCTATAATTTATAGAGATTTATTTCTGTCTGTTTCTACACATAGATTATATAGGTAGGCATATATAAATAAATAAACTATAACGATATATATATATATAGAGAGAGAGAGAGAGGCAATATACTATAAATACATATTGCAGAAGTGAATCTAGATCTACTTCTTTTAATACAATCTAAATAATTTTTAATTAACACAGATATAATTTATTAGCAATAACATAGTGGTGTTTCTTAACGGTGCTCAATGTGCGCTAAAGGAGAAAGCACAAAAACTGCGTTTATTATAGGAGCATGAAGTGACCTGATTTATTTTAAAATAAAATCTTGATTATGAGTAGTAATTCAAAGAAACAAAGCTATTTTTTTTATAGCCCTTTAGTTGGCAGAATAAGAATCTGCTTTCAGTTTTTTTGTAAGTTAAACCGTCACCAAATAAAAAAAATAAATTAAAAATTTGACCTAGTTCCCGAATACGGTGTGCCTAATATAAGAATCTACTATATTATACTATATAGTATTAGTATTATTATATTATTATAGTTATACTTTACTATGAGTAGATGATTATAATTATAATCATTATTTACGTCCTACTCATTTCTTATTTAATTATCACTAAATATATACTTGAGTATAGTTATAGTCAGTGACTAGATTAATAGTGACTAATACTGGTAGTCCAAATAGTCGAGTAGTGTTATTGATTCCTTTAACTAAGAATAAGATTGCATTACTTGAAGAGGTAATGGATATTAACAGCAAAATGGCCTACATTTCTAATAGCCTCTGACAACCTGCCCAACTCCTGACCTTCATGTGTGGCTCAGATATGAGGTCCGGTAAAACTGCTATCACTGACAGAAGGTTTCAAGGCTAACACTTGGTGCCAGTAAGCTTTGGGCAGGAGGGGATCATTAGCCTTGGTTTGCTTCTCATCTTAGAAGAAAGAAAACTTTGAATCCAAACCTATCCTGCCTTGCAGCTATACTTCAGGAGACAACCCTGAGAAAAAAAATTAGGATTTGGTGCCCTTTGTGCAGCGTACAGTGCTATACCCTGTCAGGACCTTTGACACTGCTGATCTTAAACTGTTCCTTTTGACATATCAGCTGCATTGAGAGGGGGGGGGGATAAATTGTTATTTGTATGGGTGACATTGTTCTAACCATAGATTTCTCTGAGATGATCCATAAATGCTTCACAAATGAAGGATGCCCTAGATATTTGGCCCCTTCAAATTCCTGCACTCAGTTCATATTATATGAAGCCTCAAAGAGTTTGTGCATCCATTACACTATGTTTTTGTGTATTTCAGCAAATATAGTCAACTGTTATTTAGGATAATCCACTTCAAAATATGTTACGAGGCCCAGCATGAGCACAAATACAAAACTTCAGAGACCAGGTGTTATGGACCACAATTTATAATGGTCCGGATAAACCTAAAATGATTTTATTAAGCAAAATTAGAATTTCCTGTCAATGAATAAAGAATAAATAAAATATCTCAAACAAAGCAACAGCAAAGCCCTTTTATACTCCAGTAAATAAACTAATCTAACTCACAAAATTCAGCTTGTCGTACAGCAAATTCAAAATATTAAGACCACATAATGTGCATATTTTGATCATTCATACTCTGGGAATACATAAACATCATAGGAACATTTCTTTTATATATTGCTCTAAATAAAAAAAATGATACATTCAGTCTTAACATAAATGCTGCTGACCAACATGTACCTTGTGTCAGTACAACTAGTTGATAAAACTGTTAAAAACAAGAGAACTTGTTTTTCATTTGTTTATGTACATTTTTTTAACATTTTAAATAAATTAATTTGAATGTATTTTTAAAGTTGACAGGTCATGGACTGCCGCTTATTTAGCCTGTTTGGATCATTAATACTTCAACTGTTGCTACTGTCTGGGCTCAGTAGTACTTCCTATATATCCAAGTTTAGTGTTGACAATGCTGCACTTTCCAGTGTTCCTAATGAACTTGTGCTGGATTTGAAGCCAGAAGTGGCTGACTGTCCTTGTGATGACACCGCCTGGTGCAAGCCTCTCACTGACACACCAGAAAAAGAGGTTAGTAGCTTCAAGCTCATAGTGTTCTGTGTCTAGGGAGCTAAGGAATGTGTCACATGACTAGAAAATTATAGTCTGTTTTTCCCAACAGCCTCCACCATTCTTGAAATTTTAGGTCCTCGGCTCCTTTAGGTCTGTTAATGATCTGACAACGTAGTCCATAGCTACTTAAAGTCAAAGCTTATTGTTTGTGTTGATGTTTTTTCAGTCATTGAAGAGGAACTTTACTTTTATTACAAAGCTTATATTAACTCACTGTCTGTCTGTCAGGTAAAAAGTGTGTGTAGTACATTATATTTCTCCCATACCCATTCTCTGATCAAGCTGAAACTTTGCATAATTATTTATTGACATAGACAAGACATGAATAAAAAAAAGTGACCCATTAGACAATTAATCTCTGGTAATTCATTATTTTGTTTAATAACAACAAGGGAAACTAATACTTCAGTAGGCCCCTATTCACATGTATGGCTAAATTTGTTAGGTTTAGTCTCCGTAAATAATTGTTACAGCTATTTCTCCCTCATGCATTCTCCGATCAAGTTGATACTTTAAACTACTATTTATTGTGCCTAACAAAACATAAATCGATAAGCAAAAATATTCAATTACACAATTAATTATTGTTATCGGTAATAAATTATTTTGTTTCATATCGAATAAGGAAAATAACTTCTACATTATTGGTTGATATAGCTTTAAGGATGGAGTTCTTACCCTTTAGATAAGCTTTGTTGTTGTTGTTTTTTTTAAAGGATTTTTTTATATTTTGCATATTTATATTTTTAATTTTTATTGAGCTGGCATAGATTACTAGAACACAGAAAAAGATATGGATTAGTCTGTAAAAATTGGATAGAGTTGATCGAATAGATTTCATACTTGACACTGTCCCAATGATGAGTGTGGATAGTAAAACTAGTTCATTTTAAAGTTTTTATTTGTTTGAATCTTTTATGTACCAGTATTTGCCTTCTACATAAGAAAAGATACTGCTAAAACTGTCTTGGTTATTTGACTTAATTCTAAGTTTTTGTTTGTTTGACTCATATAGGTATTTGCCTTTTCCATAAGAAGTGATACTAGTCACTGGGAGCGCTTTGATTGGTCGAAATTGACAACTGTGGTTGTGTTTGGTTATTTAAATGATTCACTGACGTGTCTAGCTCACTCACATAATGTTCGAGTCATCATGCTAGGTAACAATTATAAATGTTTTAAATATTGTGGCATGTGTTGTCACGCTATAGTAATCATGATTGTTTAATGAAATATAAATCCTTTGTAATTATATTAGGTATTGCATTATACCTAATACAATAAAATAATGACAAATTATTTAAGTTTGAATATACCTTATTTTGATATATAATTGCTTAAAATGATATTTATGCTCAGCTTGATTTATTCCAGCAATGTGGACAGTTCTACTTTTGAATGGCTAACCATTTAATGTGTTAAACATTTGTCCCAAACCAGTTGTCTCTGAACCAGTTGTCTCTCAACCAGTTGTCTCTAAACCAGTTGTCTCTGAACCAGTTGTCTCTGAACTAGTTGTCTCTGAACCAGTTGTCTCTGAACCAGTTGTCTCTGAACCAGTTGTCTCTGAACCAGTTGTCTCTGAACAAGTTTTTATTGATCCAGTTGCCTCTGAACCAGTTGTCTTTGAACAAGTTGTCTCTGAACCAGTTGTCTCTAAACCAGTTGTCTCTGAACCAGTTGTCTCTGAACCAGTTGTCTCTAAACCAGTTGTCTCTGAACCAGTTGTCTCTGAACTAGTTGTCTCTGAACCAGCTGTCTCTGAATCAGTTGTCTCTGAACCAGCTGTCTCTGAACCAGTTGTCTCTGAACCAGTTGTCTCTGAACCAGTTGTCTCTGAACCAGTTGTCAGCGAATGATTTGTTGTGTTCCCCTTTTTGAATGGTCACTGCTTTGGTTATAGTAGCTCTAATTAATCCATCTTTCCCTGACCTTCCCCTAGCTAGTACATCCTGAATATCTGGCTGACATGTGCATTGTGTGATGATTTCTGTTTCTTTAGTGCCAAGATATATTAATGATGTCATATTTATTATTCTTTCAATACATCACATTCAAACACTCTATAGATTTTGGATTCAACATCAACTTGACACAAAGATCTTTTTAATATTCAACTTTCTACTAATACAACTTTAACTGATATAACTTATTACCCCAACAACTTAGTGATACAACTTTAACTTCAACTCGTGGACTCACAATTGTTTAAGAACTCATTACAATGCAGGGACAGTTACAATGCAAGGACCCCTAACTAACTAGCTTTCCCCCAATTTATACTTTTAATATTTTCCAGAATCCTAGAAACGTTTATACTAAATATTTTATTAGCTATGACCTTCTAGAAACTGAAGGATGTGACTTTTTTTTTCTTGACCTCTTTCCCTGATTGGATGATTATAATTAAAACATGTTTGTTCTGCGACTTCTTTGACCTTACCCCCGTTTTTGGAAAGAGGTAGAATTAGGTCACAGTATCGATTCTTGACACATTGCACATGACCGCAGGTTTTTTTGTCCATCATGAGAGTATTAGAGCTTGAAAAGCCCTCATTCTCATGTAGTCTGATGATGATGACATGATCTTTTGCAACGAGAAGCACATTTAGATCCTTAATGTTGTTTTTTTTTGTTAGCAGTCTCATTGATTTTGTCTTGTAACTAATGATTAACAAGAGACATGCTTAGCATTTTGTCCTTGAAAATGATTATTAGGAATTGAGGCAACCCATAATTCTACGTTTGCTCATTACCACTGGAGTTTTCTACAATATGGCGGTAATTGCTTATGTGTAGAGGAAATAATTAAAATTGTGGAACTATTTTTCAGGGGATGTGTCTGTCCAAACCTTCACTGATGCTGCCAAGAGACAACAGTGGATTCAAACTCAGTTGCTTCTTGTCCAAAAGCATTTCTTGGATGGTATCAATTTCGATTTTGAAGGACAAGTTGGCCTCAATGACACGCTGATCAGAGATTCTTATACAACCCTGGTGAAAGAGACTACACAAGTTTTTAAAAAAGTGCTGCCTTCTTACCAGGTATTCTTAGTTGTAATCCTGTCACTGTTCCAAGCAGACGACTAAGGTTTACTGTTTGTGCTCATATTGTGATAGTTTTATTATTTAACTCTTTGACTCTGTAAGGACACTCCCATCGTTGATTTTACCAAGCTTATAGCTCCAATCAATGCTGGCAATGTCAGTGTTTTAAAATTTATTTTTTTGCTTTTTTTTTCTCTCATATTTGTTTTTAATTGCTTAAAAAATTAATAGTTTCCCTTTGCTAAACATCCAGAATTTCCTTATTTCAAGTGTTTTTATAGTGAAAGATTTTTTGAAAGAGTGGGGTCCTAAATAGGCTCTATTTTCTTTAGATTTATGTTCTGGTTGATGGTGATAGGTGATAATGAGCTCCAATAGTAGTGACATGGATAATTAGCTCAAGATTTTTTATTTTGTGTGTTTAGATGTGTTTTCTAAATAAAATTTTGTGACAATATGGATAAATATAAATTTAAAAAATATTTATTTGCAATATGGACCATACATTTTTTCCAAGATCAGGTCTAGATCTAAATCCTGGAGGCTTTTTCGCAGTCGGTAAGTTTTTATTATAAAATTTTAAACATTAATATAAAAATAATTTTTTGTGCTATAAAAATTGCTTTGTACTATATAAAAGGGCATGCATTCCTTTTTAATTCTATACTAAATATTTCATTTTCTAATAAGAAAACAAAAAGTTATAAAAGTTTAATCGAAGCATTCTTTTCACTCTGAAAGGCCAAAAAATGTAAATCTGTCCAAATTTGGAAAATGATTTCGGAGTCAAAGAGTTAAAACATTGTATATAAAAACTTTATAAGATACATATTAATTATTCTCTTTTTTTTTTTTAAATTTTTTTTATATATGTAGCATCTTTATTGAATGTTGAGATATATGTTAGTAGATAGATTTCAAAAAATGTTTTGTTTAATCTGACTAGATAAGTGTAGATGTGGGCTGGAAACCGAATGTTGACATTCGTTACTTTGACTACCAAGGATTGGCTGATGCTGCTGATCTTCTCTTTGTTATGGCTTATGATGAGCAGAGTCAGATATTGGGAGAATGTCTAGCTGGGCCCAATTCTGCACTTGCGTCTGCTGGTGTAGGTAAAGCAGACGTTTTATGAATAGTTTTTAATATTTGCATAATTTATTGTCTTTTTTTTATACCGTACTTTGAAGTTTGAGAGATTTTGATAATTTAACAAAGTTGACACTGGGGGATCAAAATTAAATCTTAAATGTCATTTTAAGTTATTTAATATATCCTTGCCAGAAAGGATTTAAAAATAAAACTTGATTTTAAAACTCTTTCAAGTAAATATGCACAATTCATGATGAGAAACTCACCAGTGTTTGTCCTCTTTATAAACTATTGCCACTTGCATATTTTCTTTTTTCCTCAAAATATCAAAAAAATATTAAGTTTTATGCCATTCTATGAAGGCACCACCTAATATTTTCAACCAGAATTTTTTTGAAATAAATTATATAATGACAGAAAGGAAATACAAAGTGTAGGTTATCGGCTTCAGGTAACAACCTAGAGTTACTTGTTTTAGACATATAGCATATGATTGTATGTGTATATATATATATATTTTATATTTATAAATTATATGAAACAACAAACTATTCTAGCTTTCTTTGCTGTGTAAGTATGTTCATTTTAACTAAACTTTGTCTATTTTTATTTCACTAATTAGGATTGGATGCTTATAATGGATATAATATTTCTGCCAGTAAATTGATTCTTGGAGTACCTTGGTATGGATATATATATGAATGCACTGAGTTAGTGGGAGTGAGTATTCTGTGTTTTTTTTTTAATTTTTTTTTTAGATAGTCCTATAGCATTAAATGCATTGTGTAGACTCTGTATTCTCAGCAATAAGCATCCACACAATCCTGATGCAGTCCCAGCTGCGATGGGTAGGACACGTCTGCAGAATGAAAGACAGCCGTATCCCTAAACAACTCATGTATGGACAATTAAAGAAAGGAAAGCGCTCACAAGGTAGACAAAAAAAATGATTTCAGGACACCTTCAAAGCTTCTCTAAAAGCGTTCTACTTAAACCCTGTCACCTGGGAGACAGAAGCACATGACAGAGCATCATGGCGTTGCGCTCTGAAAACTGGCGCACAAATTGCTGAGGAAAATAGAGCAGTGCTTGCAGAAGAAAAGCGCCAGAAAAGAAAGGCCAGGCCAATGACACTACCTCAGCTGGAAATAACCTTCCCAATGTGCAGCCAAACATTCCGGGCTTATATAGGTCTCACCAGCCACATAAGGAAGCACAAAACCCCAGTGCGAAGCCCTCAGCCCTGGATGACAAAAGGGGTCATCATCCAACCACGATGGACAAACTCTAGGCTCTGTATTCTTGAAAGCTTATTAAAACCTCAGATTTTTCTAGTATTTATCTAATGACATACTCTCAGACTTTTCAGTAAGAAGGCAGGAAGTGTTATTTATAAGATTTTAACCAAACAGGGTTAGGCTCAATTCAAACATGTAAATGATAAGAATTTGACCATTGTTCATATTGATAATTATTTATTTTTATTACAAAATGAGGCACTTTTTTTTTAAATCTCTTAGCAAGATCTTTTATATAATAATGGAAACTGTGTTCAGGTCACAGTCACATAATGAAAACTTCATTTTTTTATGGACATTTTGAAACTTCTTTGCTTTGTGTTGTAGATTATTGTAGCTAATATTGATCCAGTTTTTTTTTTAGCAATTAAAATGTCTTATGATATCACCACATGCCTTAGATTTAATTGATTAAGTTTTCTGTTTAGGATAACTGTTACATAAAAGAGGTTCCCTTCAGGGGAGTCAACTGCAGTGATGCAGCTGGAACACAGTATGACTATGGGCCTATCCATGAACTTATCCAGACTATGCCAGAAAACTACAAGTGGAATGCAACGTCTCTAACACCATACATAACATACACAGTGAGTCATTATTACTAATCTCTAACACCATACTTAACATATACAGCGAGTCATTATTACTAATCTCTAACACCATACATAACATACACAGTGAGTCATTATTACTAATCTCTTACACCATACATAACATACACAGCGAGTGAGTCATTATTACTTATCTCTTACACCATACATAACATACACAGCGAGTCATTACTAATCTCTAAGTGAAAAAAATCAGTTTTTCTCTTTTAGTACTATTGTATATCCGTCCCTCCAAGCTGGTTATAATTAAAATACTTTAGATTAACTTAATTACTTAAGCTGGGTATAATTTAGATACTTTAGATTAACATAATTACTTAAGCTGGGTATAATTTAACTTTGTCATTTTCATTTTTTTGTTAATGGCTCTCACATTCTTTCTGTCTGTCTGTCTCTCTGTGTAGTTACTATTTTCTGTTTGCTGTATCTGTTCTCTTTTGTGGAATGTTGTTGTTGTTTTGTTTTTTTTATTGAAAAAGAGTTGGTGTAATCACAACTCATTTCCAATAAAGTAGCCTTAGTCTTAGTGTAATGTTTTATAATAGACCAATTCGAAGATACGGAAATTCAAATTAACAATATTTTACCTATAGAAAATTAGTTTATGTTTATATACAACAGGGCCACACGTACATTTACACACTCCTTTGTGCTAAAAAAGGAAAGGGGCATCCACCATGTGGTAATTGTAACTCTTGCCTCACTGTAGAGCACATCCTATTTGATTGCCTCACTGTAGAGCACATCCTATTTGATTGCCTCACTCTAGAGCACATCCTATTTGATTGGCTCAAATACCAGAATATTAGAGGGAAATAATTTAGAACAGACAACCTCAAAACACTGTTTGATTGACTTGATTCTGAGAAAGTACTGGGCTTTATCCGGGAGGTGGGGTTGGCATCTAAAATATAGCTAAGTTGGGCCAAAGTACTTAAGTATATTGTTGTGACACAGTTACTATAAGGCATGTGTGGCCAATTGTGACACACGGTCAAGTGTTGTGTACCTGGACAGTTGGTGGACTAGAGGGCAGTCATGGGTGTGTGTTGTCAACAATGAGAAAGAAAACATCTAGTGGAGTCGTTTGTGTTGAATGGTAACCTTATGTACATATATTGTATTAAAATTCTTTGCAAATAAAGACTTCAAGGAACTTGTATCACCACATATATATATAGATAGATAGATATTTACAACAGATTTTTATTGGCTTATTAAAATTTTCATTACTTGAATTATGCTTTTACAGTAGAACGTCGTTTATCCGACTCAATTGGGACCGGACACCGTTCGGATACGCGATTGTTCGGATAACCGAAAACCGAAGCGATCCATGCAGTATATGCAACCGGACACTATACGAATATTGAAAATCATCACATGCGGGACACGTGCGTGAAGAACGAGCAAAATAGGTGACAAATGTCGCAATTTTACCTTTATTGTGGAAAATAATCACTTATTTTTCGTATTCATACAGTATATGTGCATCACAGTACATGTGGTTGATAAAAAAAAAAAAAAAAACTGGTCCGGATATTTGACGCTCCGGATAATAAACGTTCGGATAAACGACGTTCTACTGTAATACCTTGGTTGTACTCAGTGTGACTCTTTGCACTTGACCTATATTCACGACCTATAATCAATGGATTGGGTAAGTGGGGACATGGCCTAAATTGTGCCAAATATCCAAAATATTCTAAAAAATATATACTAAAGGTAAATCCAAGTAATTATATCTTAATGCCTTATGCTGAAACTAGGAAGACTTCTCCATTCCAGTTGGATCTTTGAGAAGTGAAAATTTAAAATGTCCTATTCTAATGTCTTTCAGAATGCTCAAAGTGGCAAGTCTTATCAGGTGCAGTTTGATGATCCAGAGAGTTTAAAATTGAAATATGACCTGGCAGCTCAGAAGGGAATCAAGGGGGTTGGTATGTGGAACATTGATTCGCTGGACTTCTCTGACACTGAAGTTGGGGAGAGCATTCGCAGAGCAATGTTTGATGCCCTGCCTCCAAGAACTGCCGTTGACAAAACCATTGGTCAAAACATAGATAGGACAAGGGAAGTCACACAGGGAGGAGCTCTTCTTTCGGTGAAATCTGCTAAGAAAATGAGATATACAGTGGTTGAGGAGATCAGTGTTGATGATGCCAGTGTTAATGAAATCATGGATGCTGTTGACCTACTCAGTGAAATTTCTTCACTGTTGGATTCCAGCCGTCTTAAGAGGCAGTGTCCATGTGACAATCCAAAATGGTGTGAGCCGATCAAAGACACAAAAAGAAAAGAGGTAAAATAACAACTTTCTCCCGTGCAACAAAACAGAAATGTATATAACCTCCAGCAAAAAAATTATTAGAACATAGTGTTAGTTATAGTTCTTAAGCTTGATTAGGTAAACAACACTGTATGTGTACAAATACAAAAAATAAACTTCGGCTGATTGGACAGATTGCTCCAATTGGGACCCTCAATTTACATTTAGCATATCACTATCAGTCATGGCTCTTGTAACAGGCTTTTAAAGATGTAAGACTTAAAGGGTTAACATTTTTACTGTAGGCCTATTGTACGATTGACGTAACTTTAATTAACCCACAGGCACCTATTGCGTTTGAGTTGCTTCCTATGCATGTTGTATGACTAATGTTGGTATAATGATCTAATTAATAGTAACAGTTTGTTATTGTTAAAAACAATTAGAAGAGGGGTCCTTGCTAGCATCTATTTAATTGGACCCCGCAATTTGTAAGGCTGGCTCTGTGCGCTCTGTGTCATTTCAGTGGTCCAGGGTTTGAACCCTGTGCACTGCCATCCCCTGTAGTCCTGTGAGACATTCAGACTAGGATGTAATAATCTTTGAATCTGAAGGAACATTCAAAAAATGTAAATCAAATAAAAGTTGTTTTATGCTATCATTCAGAGGTAAAACTGTTAAATGAAAGATGTTTTAAAAAAAAGCTAATCATAAAGGCAGAAAATCAAAATGTTTATATTATCGAAATCAATGCCAAACTTGTTCATTTATTCCCAAATTCATATCTTTTTTTTAACTCATGAATTGAGTTTTAAAATATCACAAAAACATTTTGATTATGTTTTAATCATTACACATAATTGCTATATTCTAATAAAGAAGATTAATTGATAACCAAAAAAAAAAAAGAACTATAAGCAATATTTAGGTCTAAATGATTTGTTCAATGTTCCCAGGCTTGCTGTGCTCTGGTCGAATCTTTTTTATTTTGCACTTTTAGGAAGAAAAATTTCAGAGCTCAACATATCTTCACCAGTCATCCCACTCCCCCCTCCTTTAAAAAAAAACCCAGACATTTTTGAAGCAAAAATAAATATCACATTAGAAGGTAAAGAGAAATCAGAAATAAATATTATAATTTCATCTAACAGCCTGGGCTCCTAGATATATCATGTTCTGTTAGACTGAGATTAGTTCTTAGACATAATATGTAACATGCACTGTTCTGTTCCAATAACACTGGGTACCAGTGCTGATTGTTTTCTGGTTTATTAACATTTTTAGCCTAAAATTTAATTGGAAACAATTTTATAATCCTTAATGGAAAACGGCAAATAAAAATATTAACTACCTCTATCTGGTAAAAAGTTTGTACATGTTTTCTCCCTCACCCAATCTCGAATCAGATCAAGTTGAAGTTTTGCACAATTATTTCTTGTACCTGACAAAACAAGAATTAAATTAAAAAAAAAAAATTAACCAATTCGTTAATTAACTATTGGTAGTTAATTATTTTGTTATCAAAGAAGGGAAAGAAATTGTACTTGACAGATGTGGTGGTATAAGTTGAATTAGTCTATATCTATTATACATTTAAGTACATGACTGATCCAAACTAATTGATACAATTACACTTAATGTAACTGAATAAGATAAGATTTGTTTTTGTCTTTAAAATATTTGTATGTTTTTCTTACTTTGTATAATTGTCATTTTACTTACAGGTTTACGCCTTCTCTATAGTAAACAATGAAACTAATTGGAGCAAATTTGATTGGACTAGAATAACTACAGTTTGCATGTATGGTTTTTTCAATCCCAAACTGATGTGCCTAGCTCATTCCTACAATGTCAGGGTTGTCACTTTAGGTATTTTACTTTTTTTTTTTTTTTTTAAACATTTTACTAAGTAATTTTAAATCAAGGTCCTCCCAAAAGGGCAACTTATAATGTGAAAACATTATAGTTGTTGTAGATTGCCAATTAGTTAACATTTTACAAAGTAATTTTAAATCAAGGTTCTCCCAAAAGGGCAACTTATAATGTGAAAACATTATAGTTGTTGTAGATTGCCAACTAGCAAACAGACCACTAAAGACTTGAAAATGTTCAGAAGCCTTTTAATGAAACATTTTGTAAAGACAGAAATCTAGTGCTCGCATATTCAGATTTCAATCTAAGTACATCTTTCGAAAGTTAATTTGGTATAGAAGGAAGTCTCCTACAGTCATTAATAAATATACATGATTAATGGGATTCCTAGGTATATATTTCCAGTAGGTTTTATGTATAACTTTTATGTGTTGCTCTGTAATAAAGGAAGTATTACCAACTAAAATAGTAGTAAAAATAAATGACATTGTCTTTGAGTCCAAATATTAGAGAAGATTGTGAATTTGACCCTCAGATCGGGGGCGTAGCTAGGAATTTTCCATCGTTTGGGAGCCCGGGGGGGGCTTGACCTCTTAGAGAGCCCCGCATTTTGCGCAATATTTAATTTTCAATGTAAAAAAAAACACTCATTTGGGGGTCTCCCTCAAGTAGGGGCCTGGGGGGATTTTTCAAATTCTCCCCCCTCTTCTCTCCACCCTAGTTACGCCACTGCCTCAGATGATCCAGTTTTATCTAAGAACATTGCTATATCTGATGCATCTGAAACCATTTTCTACTTTGCAGCTTATTTTTCTTCCTTCATTGTCTGCCACCCTTTTTTTTCAAAGTTAGCTTTCATATGCTGATGGCCATTAATTATTTTCCTTGTTCTTTGTTAGGTGCGGTGGATCTCATAACTATGATAACCCCAGAGCTGCGGTACAAGTGGGTGCTCGACCAGCTCCAAAACGTCGTGGACAACTTCATGGATGGCCTTAACTTTGATGTTGAAATGAACATCAGTCCAGAGCATAAGGAACTAAGGGATGCTTACACTGCGCTGGTCAACGAGACAGTTGTTGCATTTTAAACAAGCATTGCCTTACTCCCAGGTGAGAATCTTATCTTATATAATACAGACATTACTTCAGATAAGAAGATGACTACGTCCTACTCGTCATGCATTTAGTCATGAATATTAACCTAAATTCTGCCAAGTCACTGGTTTTCCTGGCTAGCTCAGGTAACCCATTCCATGCTCTAATAGCACTAGGGAAGAACAATTTTGTCCTAGCATATGGAACGAGGGATGTATCTCTATCTCTGTTTTCTTTCTGAGTATTTGATTAAATTTGTTTTTGTATTTAAAGATTATGGTTCAGTGTTTTATGTATAATTGCTACTTTACTAGAGGACCTTCAAACTGATGCTTTTGGTTGTCATGATGGGACTTTGTTCACAAATAATCCAGAAACTGGTAGGTAATGGGTTAGGCTCTGAGCATGAATGTCCTGAGCTTTTCTGTAGATCTGGATACTGGAACTTGCAACTTCCCAATAAATTATCAAATAATTGGCATCAGTTAGGATACAATAAAGAACTTGTAGGATAAGATAAAGAACTGGTCAGTGTTCTGATGGACACTTACTGTTGGTTTACAGTGGATTGAAGCACTTTAAGCGTGGGAAGCGTGGTCGAGAGGCCAAGTGCGCTTGAACTTGGCTTGGCTTGGCTACTTAGAAGGGGGCTCGAGGTTCGACACTCGACTCGGGCAGAGTTGTGTTTACTGAGCGCCTAAAGGCAGCATGGAAAACCAACTCCTAGATACCCCCTCACCCCCACTGGTCCACAAATGAGATTGGACCAAAAGCGCTCTGAGCATGCTATAAGCATGAAAGTAGCGCTATATAAAAGCTATAATAATAATAATAATAATTTACCTTGTATACACTTTTGTGTTGCTTTACTTCAGTCTATTTAGCATTGTTGTGTTTGCATGTTAATCTGTCAATTTTAGATCAGCATTGATGTGCAGGGGGACGCTTTCACGACATCAAGGTCATATGACTACCCTACACTTGCCAAACTAGTGGATTTTCTTTTTATTATGGCCTACGATGAGAGTGGATTTGATGTAGTAGGACCAAACTCTGGAGTTCTGGACACTGTGACAGGTTGTTGGATTCAGCTTTGTATCTTGAATTAATGTAAATTTTTTTTTAAATGTGTGATGCTGATGTTAAAAGTCGTTGAAGATATTATTAAGATATGTCAGTTATTATTAAGTTTTATATGATTAGTTTCAATTAATTTACAAACGTAAGCACAAAATCGAAGCAAGGTGTTGTTATTAATTAAATTTCTAACCTCTTTAGCGCAGTCATTTTAGTTATTTAGTTGGCATAATTTATCTTTCAATAAGGCGTCCTTGACATTCTTTGATTTGTCTATGTATTTCAAAAGCTTTTCTAAATATTCCTCTTGTTATATGCTTAATTTTCTTAAGGTTACCTTATATTGCCTCAATATTTCTTCAAATTGCTTTCTATTCTTTCACTATGTTACTTTATTTTGTTGTTTAAAAAAATATAAACTGCATCTTAACAATCAAAATGAGAGTATATAAGTGTGTTTAAAATGTTATGTGCAAATCCTCAACATTGGTACTCACATTAAGTAAATGAAAGATTTGTTATTACATAAATGCTAATGGAAAATCACCTTCACCTATCCCTTAGTCTGATGAACCATTGGGGCACCATACATGATCTGTCTACCATTTTTCTCCATTCCTCTCTGTCTTTTGCCTTGGATAGAATCTCTTTCAATGGCATGAAGGAAGATCTTTGCTAGCCCTTGTGGTATATCCATAAAGTTTTAGTTTGTGTTTTATTATGTTAGCTGGTCATCATGGGGCTCAATTGTCATTTTGATTGTGTTTCTAATCTCTGTCTTTGTTTAAGATACCTAGGATCCTTCTATAGCATCTCAATTCCATTGGGAAATCATTAATTGCAAATTCCAGGATTAATGTAGTTGTATGTAGAAGTTAAAATATTGGTCATGAATATAGATATTGAGATAATGTAGATATTGTGTTCAATTTCTTAGATTGTAATAGAACATTCTATCACCAGGTGTTATCGACTACTTTCAAGAGAAGATAAGTCCAGACAAACTTGTCCTTGGACTCCCTTGGTATGGATATATTTATTTCTGTGACAAGTTAGTTGGGGTAAGTGCAATACATTTATTCAGCTTAACTTTTTGGTTCTTGTTATTAATTTTGTTTATTGTATTTTTGGCTTTGCCTAGTTTAGTTGCATTTTTTTAATGCCGATTTTAATTTTGGTCTCATGGGAACAATGTAGTCTTTCATCATCTTTATTGTAATTTAGTCAATATGGCGAATGTTTAAAATTACAGAACGGCATTGCTTAATAATAAATGTACCTTCTATAACTAGGATGTCTGTGAAATAAGTCCCACCCGAGCCCAGCAATTAGACTTCAACACCATATCAGCCATCCTTGAGGACGATGCCTGAGAAATACAGGTGGAACACCACATCAGAAACACCTTATTTTTCATATACTGTAAGCTATTCTTTCTTGTTTTCTGTACACTTTAATAAGACACTTACTGCACTTACCCCAACTAACTTATCAAGAGTTGAACTCATTGCTTAACATGGATGATTAGATTGACACATGAAATGCATAGTATGTAATTATCTTCTTTTTTTGTAGCAATGTCTGTAATATATAGGATAAGATTGAAGCAGGTATATCTGAGTCTGAAGAGGATTACAGAATTTTACTAGGATACAAAAACCTAACTGTGACCTACATATTTTGGTTTTTAAAACTAGTGTGACTTTAAACAAATTGTTTAACCATATCCAAAAAAGAAAGCATAAAATCTGCAGGGTTAGATTTGCGCAGCTGAACCAACTTATCGCTAATATGAAAGTCAGGGGGTTCAATTCCAGCCAGTGTTAGAGTTCACTGTCTTTTTCTGGCTTTTGAGGTAACAATATTCTTTCTAGACAAAATGTCAATAATTGATAATGTATATTTTTAATAAATAACAAAAAATAATAATGTCACTAAATAATAAGATATAATATAAACAAAATAGTAAATTGTCTTTTAAATACTGTATAGGTAAAATACTAAGAAACATTCGTTTCTGTTTGAAATAAAATATTAAATAATTCTCTTTAAGGTCATTATTAGGTCCATAGAGCAGGTGAAGCTATAAGTGACTTATATTTATTTTGCCAACAGTTTATTTGGGTATATATGACCAACTTAACGACAAACCATCTTTAAATCACTCTAAAGACAGGTTCTATTTTTGAGCAGGGTGATATTTTTGTGGTGATTTGATATATGGTCATGTGTATGAACTCTGGATTGTCTTCTTGATGGTCCTGAGCTCAAACACTGCCCACTGCCATCCCCAACCGTCCTAGTGAGTTCTGGGCTAGGACGTAGTCTTCCAATCTGAAGGAATGTCTGAAACATGTAAAATCAAACAACCCACTAGGTTTATCTAACAAGCCAAATGGCTATTGCTCATTGTTTCTAACACTTAAAACTTTTTAAATAACTTATTAATAGCCTGTTGTTTTTTTACAAACGGATCCCTTTGAGCTTGGCTTATCGTCATCATCATCATCATCATCATCATCATCAAATCCATTGGAGTTAGGGCTTGAGAGGCTCAAGTCCTTGTCATGCCCATATTGAGTTGTTTCCTTAGTCTGGGTTTATTATTTTATGCACTTTTTCCAATGATGCAATCTGTAACTTCATTGCATCTTTTGTTTTGGTTTGGGTGTCTGGTTCTTGTTGGAGCTTCTTTTCCCAAGTATTGTGTAAGTTAAGTTTGTTGGTACTTTTATCTTTATTTCGTTGCTCCAAATCAGTTGTCATTAAAGTCATGTTGAGTGCATGTATGTCACCATACAAGTTAAGAATTTGTGGTTTGGCAGACCTGTTGAGACAGAGATCAGCAAGTTTGGCGCAGTTGAAAAGAAAAACTTGGCTTATTAGGGACCCACTAATCTAAGTAAAAAAAAAAATAATTAAAAAAAAAAGTATCATAAATCTTAATATATTGTAATATACTTATTGTTTTCATAGGATTCCCAAACCAACATCTCCCGTCAAGTTCAGTTTGATGATACCACAAGTCTCAAGATTAAATATGAACTAGCTGCAGATCTGGGACTCCGTGGAGTTGGGATGTGGACCATAGATTTCTTGGACTATACTGACACTCAGAGAGGGCAGGCGATGAGGACAGCCATGTTGGAGCTCTTCCAACACATTCATAAACTTCTTCTTAGCCTTAAATTAAAGAGATTCTGAAGATACTCATGAAATTTTAGCTTAGAATTATTGAGGAACAACTGCAACTCAGAAAAACCAACACAGAACTAGTTTAATGAATGAGATTAGTTTTTTTTTTCTTTTCTGATTTCATTCTGACAATTCGATACTGCTAATGTTTTGTTTTTGTTTATTTTTGTTATGATTGTAAACTCCTCTTGTAATGTTCTGTCTCTTCACGCTGTTAGATTTAGTGATTTAATGTATTCCTTACTTCATCGTCTTTCTTTTTCTTTTTTTTTTGGGGGGGGGGGGGGGGGGGGGGGCGCGGGGGCGGGGGGGGGGGGGGGGGGGGTAGATAAAAAATGTAAAAACAAGAAAAAGTTATAGTTAAATCATTATGTTATGTTAACATTCTTAAAAATTGACATATTTTTTTTTATTAATTCAGTAATGAAACCTTTATATAAGTAAATAACATATGTGGTTTATTCCCTGTACTAAAAAATGATTGCAGGCTTGGGAGAGTTTTGATAACAATGCTCTCTCATATATAGACTGTAAAATATTTATTAACAAATCTGACATATTTTATTTTGATTAAATCTTACAGTAATGAGGGAATGGGATAGAAAAGTTTGACACTAGATAGAAAGAGCTGGAATGCTTTCTGTAATAATACCCTCAATACATCAGTAGTTTTATGGTCTCTATACAGTTTTATGGTCTTCTTTTCCTATTCATAAATGTCTCTGGCATTTTACATCTTCGGAGACATACATTTTCCCATTTGCAACTTCTCATCTGATAAAGAGGCCAACCCTTGATGCGCATTCATGGTCACAGGTTAGGGATTTCTAATAGGCCTACTAGATATTTCAGCTACTGTTTCACCATATGTGATCCAAGACATCTCCTTTTTATCCATTCTTGAAGCACTTTCATGTTTGATTTACATATCCATAAATGTATTATATAAAAAAGACAGCTAAAATTCATTTAGTCTGGTACCAGGGCCATCACTTGTACAAATTTTGATTCAAATAAACATTTTGTTTATATTGTTAAAACAAAATCTATGAATATGTATGTTATAGATAAAAGCATCGAGTCTTTAACAAGAAAAACATAAAAATACTTCTAAAAAAAAAAAAAACAAGTTTATATTAAGTGTAATTGTATCAATTACTTTGGATCAGTCATGCAATCAAATTTGTAATAGTTCTAGACTAACAATAATAAATCTGTGCGATTGGAAATATTTTTACCAATTGTTTTTGTTTAGCGTAATTTCATGCTTTTAGTAGCTTTCTGAATGCGCTAAGATCCTATCACTTGTATGGACCAGTTGGACCGCAAGGTCCTGTGATCCTTTTTTAAATGCTTAAAAAACAACTTGTTCACTCAGGACTCAAGGCCCTCATCAAAGGGACTAATTCAGCTTATACCACCACATCTTTTGAGTATGATTTATTTCCCCTTGTTTGATACCAAACAAAATAATTAAACACCAATAGTTAATTAACCAAGTGGTTATTTTTTTTATTTACACTTGTTTTGTCAGGTATAAGAAATAACTTGAGTGTAATAAAAATGGTTTTACCAGACAGACATAGTGAGTTGATACAGGCTTTGAAAAAAGGATAGGAATTTAAAAAGGAGTATTTTTTCACAAGTTCCTATACAAACATTAATATTTTTAAATGTCTATATGCTATTTATTTGTATGTAATGTAGCTGCTTCAACATTTATTTATAGTATTTAAATATTTTGTAAAATGATTGTGAAGGAATTTGGAATTTTCTTTTTTTTAATTTCAGTCCTTACTGCCAGTTTTTTTTTTTCATTGCAACATTAGTAGATCAGGGTGCTTAACTGTACTCTTGCCAAGTAGGCCAAGTAATTTTAATAATTTCTAAAATAAAACTACTGCTTGGTTAAATTTGAATGAATTCAATTAGCTAGTTAATTTTAAATGAACTAGCATAAATTTGTGAAGTAAATATTAAAACAAAACAATGAAATATAACAAAAATAGTTGGACGTTGTCACTGATCAAGTTCATACACCGAACAAACAAACAAAAATGTTCTCACTCTTTGTAAATGTAACTTATTGTTGTGATCTAAAACAGTCGTTAAATATGGAGATCAGGATAAAAACGTTTTGGACTTCATTTAATGAAGAAAACAAATAGCAAGCTTAAAGAATTTTTTTTTTTATTGTTCTTCTGAAATTTTGGTCAACACATATATAAATAATTCAGTCTGAATGGTTAATTAGATAAAGATAATTACACATTTTGGTGAAACGTGTGTATCAAAGTCCATATTGTGGTCACACATAAACAATGTATTTGTGCTACTGACATAGCTCATTACACTTCTTTTTCAAAATAATTTTAAACATTTTTTTTTTTGTAATTGTAGCCTATTATTAGAGCTTTAATATATATAATTTTGTTGATTTACGTCATCTCATTAGAACATGGCCTGCAGTACACCTACTGTTTTGATATGTTACGCTTGCTCTTTGTTTATGTACTGTGAACATTCCTTGACATTATATTACGATTGCTCAATCTACAAACAATATTTATTTTATTTTTTTAAAAATTATATTTCAATTTGTATAAATAATTGTGTATCTCATAACTATATGCCTAACTGATACTTGACTATATTGAAATAGTTGTTTTTTTTATTTTTTTTTTTATTAAATCCTCCATTGTATTGCTCAAAATCTTTTTAAATTAAATCTCGTACAAGCACAACAACCGACATTTGGACACATTACTATAAATTATGGTGGATTAAAAAGTAAGGTTGTGCACTACAATATTATTTTCAGTATATGTTACCTTATAGAAGTTTAAAAATGTATTTTATAACACTTAAATATAGGAAGAACAGAGAATGTGAAATACACAACTAACACAAAGATGTTACAAATCTTTGTGTCATTTGATTGATTTGATTCACTGTTAACAAACATGTTATAGATCATTCTTTTTATATTGTAGAAAATATTTTCATGGGATTTTTCATTAAATTAAAATGGACACGCTCATGTGTTTTATTTATTTACTTATCAAAAGCTGTTCAGTAAGAAATATTCGATGTCATTATTAGACTTGGTACCATATTTATCTTCTCTGAAATCAAAACTTAATCATTTATTTTTATCAGACACATTGATAACCCCCCCCCCCCCCCCCCCCCCCCCCCCAAAAAAAAAAAAAAAAAGAGACGGAGTACTACCTTCCCATTTAGGATTAACAGACATCCAGCAAAAGGAGAACATGTCCTCTTTTGTATGGTCATGTCCTGTCCGGTCTCAGAATGTATTTTTTTTTTTTTTTTGTGAATGAATGTTAGTGACTCCGTTATTTCTGAGAAATATGATACTATTATAACTCTGGCGGTGATGCGGTGAGTGCTAACTGTGTGTGTGTTTTATTTTATTATTATAATTTATTTATATTTATTTTTATTATCATTATTCTGGAGCCCTGAGTTGTAATATTCTTTGAGCTGGTGGTATCATGTGTTGCAGGACAAACTACTGGACTATAAATATATATCCAGAATATTTCTGATCAGTAACGCTTGCCAGCATTACCTGGCAACCCAAAAGTCAAGGGTCACATGACCCACCCAGCCCCGTCCCCCACCCCCTCGAAATGCTCGCCTCCACCGACATTCCAAACAAAGCCAACACACAAATAGTCGAATATAAGTCATATAAGACAAAAAAAATGGCTGTATTTGAATTAAATTATAGGCTATATATGTCTCAAACAATCGGACAACATTTATACACTTAGCTGAAACTTCAGTGAGAAGGCTTGCAATTAATCTGATACGTAGATAGAATATATAGGCCTACGAATTTGAGACAAGTAGGCCTACGAATTTGAGACAACTAGGCCAACTGAAAAAATAGATAGATGTCTACGTAGGCCTATTACATGTATAAATGTAGCACTAGGGAATATGTTTGTTTTGTTTTTTTTTTGTTTTGTTGAGTGAGAGAGAAATGGTTGGCTCTTGGTAGCCCCCGGCGGGCCGGTTACCGGACCGTGAGGATATTGATTACCGAAAACCTCTGAAAACCTACCCTATAAACATGCCCATTACGGCCCAGTATCAGTTTTAATTAGGGTTATCCCCCTTTGCCCCTAATTGCAGCCCTAAATAGCCCTAATGGGGCGCGGGTACCGTTTGCACATTGGCGTCATTAGGTTCCCATTAGGGACCAATACGGGCAACCCTAATCATGCCAATATCGGCCCAGAATGGGTAAACCCACTAACAGATTCATTGGGGATTTCCAGAATCGCACCATAATCAAGCCCATACTAGCCCCAATGGTTTAGTAACTGAGATTTTCATTGGGGTTCAATTAGGGATAACCCTTATTGTGCCATTATCGGTCCGATGCTGGCCTGAATGGTTTAGTAACTGAAATATTTATTAGGGTTTCAATTAGGGATAGCCCTTATTGTGCCATTATCGGTCCGATGCTGGCCTGAATGGTTTAGTAACTGAAATATTTATTAGGGTTCAATTAGGGATAACCCTTATTTTGCCATTATCGGTCCAATGCTGGCCCTAATGGTTTAGTAACTGAAATATTTATTAGGGTTCAATTAGGAATAACCCTTATTGTGCTGTTATCGGTCCAATGCTGGCCCCAATGGTTTAGTAACTGAAATATTTATTAGGGCTCAATTAGGGATAACCCTTACTGTGCCATTATCAGTCTGATGCTGGCCCTAATGGTTTAGTAACTGAAATATTTATTAGGGCTCAATTAGGTATTATCATGCAAATACTGTCTCCGATGGTTCAGTCATTAAATTTTATTATGGCTTAATTAGGGATAATCTTTGTTTTTCAATACTGTAGTTTAAAACAAATTCATTCGTGATTTTTTGTTTATAATGCCCTTTTTGTTCAATGCAGCTCAATGGCTTAGTATGAGATTTTTAACCTTTTACATGGGTCTACTTTCACACTGATGATTTAGATTTAGCAATAGAATTATTTGACATAATTGTTTGGAAATTATAATGAATAATTGAATCAGTGCATGATCTCTATATACATCTAGCTATAATGTCAACATATTTATAAAGTAATTGACATGTTATATTACATTTTTGGATTTGAACACTAGCAAACAATACAATTTTTGGTAATGTACTATATAAGACTTGCATGCTCTGATCATTCATTCTTAAATCAAACTTACACAATTAACTTTTTAAAATTTTTATTCATGGAATAATTAACCAACACAAAAGACAAATATAACAGCACAAATAAGATATCAAGACAGCATTTTCATTCAATTCTTAGCATTCTTTACAAGCTGACTTCAAGACTGGTGGCAATAATTCATATTTTGACTTCCATGCAGCAGCTGGAACAAACAAACAAACAAGCTGTATTAATAATTTAAAAAATCTAACAAACATCAGAAGACCTTACATACTATTTAACGGTTATATTTCCAGCCCTTGATGATAAATGGTGCTAAAAAAATTAGGTTGCTTCTAAAGCCTATTAAGCAACACAAAAATTAATGGTATTTCAAAATTTGGAGTTCAATCTTCTCCTTAAATTAAATGTTATGAATTGGTGTCAGCAAATGTGGCACTGGTATGTGACTATGCTAAAAGTGCAATGGCACACTAGATCTAGCTAGGCTTCAATTCATTCAATATTATATTTTGTCCAATTTATTTATATTAACTTTATCAATGGCAGACTAGATCTAGCTAGGCTTCAATTCATTCAATATTATATTTTGTCCAATTTATTTATATTAACTTTATCACAGGCTCTTACGAATACAACTATATTCTGTTGTAATTAGAGTTCGATGGTAATTTTAAAAATAAGTTGGCTGAAAAGTTATTCTAGAATTAAAATAAACAATGATCACAGTGAAACTTAAAAAAAACATTAAAAAAAACAAAAACACTACCAGCATATTTCAAAATTAGGATAGCATTTCTTTATTTACATTTAATTTTAATCAATTCCATCCCATTAACAATTTTCTTTCAGATTGCTTATCAGTAACTATGTAATCAGATTACTACACTTAAAGAGACAAATAAAAATGCAGTTTTTTGGATTATGGGTGACTTCAACCTACCTGATATAAATTGGAAAACACTAACCATAGATAAACACCAAAACCTTAAGGACATAAATGAGCTTTTCATAGAAACTTTACACAACCTAAGTTTAGATCAAATCATTAAAAAGCCAACTAGATTAAACAACACATTAGATCTCTTCTTAACCAACAGACCTGGATTAGTAGTTGATTATGATATTATCCCTGGTCTATCAGACCATGAGATCATAAAAATACACAGTCAGATAAAAGCAGTAGCCAATACAAAAACCAAAAGAAAAATCTTACTCTGGAATAAATGTAACCTAACACAACTACACCAAGCTGCATTAAACTTTCAACAAACATTCTTATTAGAAAAAGACATTAACCAACCAGTCGATGACCTCTGGAATTTCATTAAAAACCATCTTAAAAGCATTATAGAAAATCATATACCAACTAAATACACATCAAACAAAATAAATAAATGCTGGTTTAATAATAGACTAAAGAAGCTTTGTAAACAGAAGAAAAACCTATATAGAAAATTTAAAGAAACCAAGGCAGAAAGAGTTTACAAAAAGTATATAAAAATTAAACACCTAACCCAAAAAGTAAGCAGACAGCTGCAGAGTGAATACATAAACAATGTAATATCTAAAGATAACAACAAAAACCTATGGTCATACATTAAGTCTAAGAAAATGGAAACAACAGGCATAGCGCCATTAAAAGATGAACATAACATAATACATAATGATAATGAAACTAAAGCAAACATCCTAAACAAATACTTTGCATCAGCATTCTCAGCCCCAGGAGACAAAGACATATTTCTTAATTTGAACCAAGTAGACAACATAGAAGATTTAGTAGTACAAGAAAATGGAATTCAAAAACTATTAGCCAACACCAAACCAAATAAAGCGTCTGGACCTGATGGTATTCCAGCTAGATTACTCAAAGAACTAAGCAATGAGCTAGCCCCAGTGTTCAAAATACTCTTTCAGGCATCGCTTAACCAGGGCAGAGTACCAAAGGACTGGAAAGAAGCTAATGTCACCCCCCTATTTAAAAAAGGAGAAAAATCTGATCCAGGAAACTACAGACCAGTATCACTTACCAGCATCACATGTAAAATACTAGAACACATAATATGTAGCAACATCATAAACCACTTAGACAAACATAATGTCCTCACCCCATACCAACATGGCTTTAGGAAATATAGATCATGTGAAACACAACTAATAGGACTAATTGATGATTTCTCAAAAGGTTTAGATAATAGTGAACAAATAGATGCTATCTTACTAGATTTTTCCAAGGCTTTTGACAAAGTTCACCACCATAGTTTGCTTAAAAAATTAAAATATTTCGGCATTAACGGTCCACTGCATCAGTGGATTAAAGATTTTCTGATAGGGAGAGAACAAACTGTAATAATAAATGGCTCTAAATCGACACCAATAACAGTAAACTCAGGTGTACCTCAAGGAACAGTCTTGGGTCCACTACTATTTTTAATTTACATAAATGATTTACCAAATTGCATTAGTTCAGGAACAAAAGTCAGATTATTTGCAGACGATTGCATAATATATAGAACAATAAAAACAAAACAAGACACAGATATTTTACAAAGAGAATTAGATGAATTACAGAAATGGGAATCAAATTGGAGCATGTCTTTCCACCCAGAAAAATGTCAGTTGTTAAGAGTAACAAAAAAAATTAAACAAATTAATTCCACTTATCTTATTCATGGCAAACCAGTAACACAGACTAAAAACTCAAAATACCTAGGTGTTATAATAAATGAAAAACTGTCATGGAATCCACATATTGATGAAACTATAAAAAAATCCAACAAAGCATTAGGGTTTATTAAAAGAAATTTCTATAAATCAAATAAGAACATAAAACTAAAATGTTATTTAACCTTGGTTAGGCCAATAATAGAATATGCATCCACCGTGTGGGACCCCTCAACTCAAGAAAACATTAAGAAACTGGAACAAACACAAAATAGAGCAGTGAGATTCATAACAAACGAATATTCACATTTGACTAGGGTAACACCATTAGTAAAATCACTAAATTTAGAAAGCCTTCAGGACAGAAGACTCAAAAGTAAAGTAGCAATTATACATAAAACACTGAACCATAATCTTCAAATACAAAAACAAAATTTAATAAAATACTCTGAAAGACACAAAAATAAAGGCACATTCCTCGTCCCATATGCTAGGACAAATTTGTACAAATACTCCTTCTTCCCTAGTGCTATTAGAGCATGGAATGGGTTGCCTGAGCTAGCCAGAAAAACCAGTGACTTGGCAGAATTTAAGTCATTGGTTAATATGCATGACTAAATGCATGACGCGTAGGACGTAATCATCTTCTTTTTTGAAGTAACGTCTGTATTATATAAGATAAGATAAGATAATCTAAAAGCAAAATTTAATTCTACTTACCTTCTTGAGCAGGCTTGCTTATGAAAAGATGATGAACAGCATCTGTACTGCATGCATAGGTTATTATTAACCTAAAAGATTAATGTCAACTTCCCCTAAAGAAAAATGTGGCGATCTGTTAACAAAAAAAATAAAAACCTAAAAAATGTTTAAAGAATGCAAACAAAAATAATATTACAATAGATATAGACGCAAAACACAAAATGTTTAAGGTATGGTATACTAGAAGGATTGTTGCTATAAAATGACATTAGGTCAAAAACAATTCTATGTAGGCCCTATTTTCATTGTATAAATGTTCATTATAATTTTTTATGCAAATTAATAATGAACTTGCTGAAGATATTGGTATCGACCATTGTTTCATAAGATTAACATTTATTTTAAATTTTTTTAAAATTTAATTGATTTGATCTCGTTAAAATTTTCATTTGTTTGGGGGGTTCACTGATCAGTAATCTTAAAGAAAAATTTAATCTTAGTACCTTTTTGAGCAGGCTTCCTCATGAAAAGATATTGAACAGCATCTGTAGTGCATACATAGACAATTCTTATTGTCAGGTGGCCATTAAAGAAAACTGACATTCTAAAAAAAATAAAAAAATATATAAAATAAAATTACAATAAAGACAAATCCTGAAATGTTTACGGTATGGTATATAAGAAAAACTGTTGCTAAAGCCTAATGATGAGACTGTTTTTTTCTTTAACAGTATCCACACAATGAAATTTTAAAAAGCCTAAGCCTTAGCTAAGCCTATAGAATGAATCCTAGATCAAATTGTAGAAAAATGTATATAATTAGTATTAAGACATCTAGATATTCTAGCTAGATCTAAATATGATAATCTAGATCTATGTCTAGTTTATAGATCTAGAATTTCTAGATCTGTATAGATCTATTTAATTCTATTACCTATAGCCTAGAGTCTTTAAAATTTACAAAAAATAAAATCTAACATGTATTGAGTATTGGTGAATAAAGATCTAACGCTACCTGGACCTGGTTATGTGGTATGCATGATGGACTGTTTGGTCGCCTCGATGGTCTCTGCATGGTCGTCTGGTTCATACCCTGCAACTGCCATCACTTCCCTAAGCTCCTTTGAGGTTAAGACTACACACTACCAAGTAGATATCTTCAACTCTGAAGGAACATTTAAAAAAAAAAAAAAAAAAAAGTCAATATAGGGCTATAGTCTATAGCGGCTATAGGGTTAGCCATTAGTCTATTATATAGATATACTATATACATATTTAGCTAGACATATCTCAATATCTTATTTTAAAACCAAAATAAACGTTTGATTTTATTTATTTGTGTGGACCTGGATTCAAGAATATGTTGGTGGACCCCCCTCCCCCAAGACAAATTTAGCGTGTGTCGAATAAATCGAATAGTCTGTACAGTAGAGCGTCGTTTATCCGACTCAATTGGGACCGGACACCGTTCGGATACGCGATTGTTCGGATAACCGAAAACCGAAGCGATCCATGCAGTATATGCAACCGGACACTATACGAATATTGAAAATCATCACATGCGGGACACGTGCGTGAAGAACGAGCAAAATAGGTGACAAATGTCGCAATTTTACCTCACCTTGGGTTTTTCCGTCACTTTTCGCCTCGCGCGAAACAACTGTTGAGCATTGCCTGTTCGAAAACGTATTCATACAGTATATGTGCATTACAGTACATGTGGTTGATAAAAAAAAAAAAACTGGTCCGGATATTTGACGCTCCGGATAATAAACGTTCGGATAAACGACGTTCTACTGTACATGCAAAAAGGCATTCAAATGCA
The DNA here is from genome assembly GCA_036873155.1 of Biomphalaria sudanica. Classification (NCBI taxonomy): domain Eukaryota; kingdom Metazoa; phylum Mollusca; class Gastropoda; family Planorbidae; genus Biomphalaria; species Biomphalaria sudanica. The sequence continues at coordinate 64,848 of JAZGLO010003687.1, forward strand.
GGTATTATAGTTTTAATCGGCTCATGTGGGCCACGAGCCCAAACGCAATGAACCTATACTTGCCAGATTGGTACGTCACTGGCTTTGGGCCCCTTATGGTCGTAGGCCCGGGTTTATTAATTAACGCCAAAGCTACAAAAATAATTATGTAAGCGTTAGGCTACTATATATATATATAGAAGACGGCCGTGCTACACATTCTTGAAAATATGCATTTAAAAAGCGTTTTCCCATTTATTAACCACCTAAAGTAGTTTAAACTCTGGAATTAAAGTTGTTTTAAAAATATAGGGCTTTCTAATTAGTATACTACGGTATCATGCTCTATTCCATGACACTCCCGACCCCAATTTTCTTTTTATTTAGATATACATCCATACTGGTGCCAACACTTGAGTTACAATGAGAATTCTTTTTGGCGCACGGAGCATTAAAAAACTAGACTCTTGATCTAGAATACATCTATATAGATCTTCATAGATCTAAATCTATAATATATAGATCTACATCTACATATTATATAGATAGAGAGTCTAGATCTAGATCTAGATCTAAGTTATATAAATTGCCTTGCTATAGGGTCGAGGTCTGGCAAGCCCCTCCCCCTTTTTTAAATCATACAATTCATACTGCAACCCCATCTGGCGAACGAAATGAAAAGGGGGATAATTACTATGCCACTTCCGTTTTATGCTGTTTGGAAGACGTCGATCGTTCGCCGTTGTTTTGTTGTTTTTAACATAATATTGCACGCTTTAGCGTGCTTGCAAATTAATTTTCTAACAAAATGGAGGTTAGTACGGAGATAAGTCAAAAAATTCGTTCCGCTATCAAAGCGAAATTAATGGAGCTTGGTGCTTATGTTGACGACGAGCTTCCTGACTACATCATGGTCATGGTCGCTAACAAGAAAAGTCGCTCTCAAATGAGCAGCGATTTGTGTCTTTTCTTAGGGACCAACACTGACGCTTTTACTGGATGGCTACACGGACTTCTTGGTAAATTACAGACTATTACTGTTGAGTCTAGTGATAAATTGAAAACTAAAGCTACAAAAGAACGAAAAAAAGATAAAAAAGAAGGTAAAGACAAAAAGAAATCAAAGAAACACAACAGTGAATCTTCTTCTAAGACAAAAAATGAAACTGCAGATAAGAATGAATCTAGTAGTGTACAATTAAAACCTTTAGCTTTAGATAAAGATGAAATTGAGACCAACATAGATCCAGATAAAGACATTAATTTAAAATCAAAACCACAAATAGAATCTGATTCTATCAAACTACCTCATGAAAGTAGTAAAGAAGTTGATGTTAACAAAATGACTCAGAGTCATAGCATCATGCAAGAAGATGTTGAAGATGTAAGACAGTTACTAGTAACGGGTGCCCAAGCAGATGAACTTGCTGAGGAATTAGAAACTACAGAAGAAGAAGTGAAAAAATCAGTGTCTGAAGACAGCAAAGTGTTAAAATTGATAGGATCAAACAAACCTAGTGCTAAAGTCATCTCTGCACCAATTGAACGCAGAAGTCTTAGCCCAACACCTGATAAACCAAATGACCATCTTCCAGCAGTAAATAGGAAACGAAAAATACCGACTTCAGTTGTTGCTCATGTGAGTAAGAAAAGTGACAACGATGAAGAAGAATATGATCCATATAATCCAGCAGTTGGTAGTGTTGCAAGTGTAGTCAAAGTAACTTCTCGTAGATCAAGTGTTCCTGCTTCTTTACAGGCTAACAGGTATAAATTAAAGTTTTTAAAATATTTATAATTCACGATACCGGTATAATATTATATTATATATATAAGCTTAATATTGTCATTATGCTTCATCCTATATATTAATATTTTAAAAAAAAGCAACTGAAGAATTGACATTAATAGTGGGGTGTCTGTTGTCACTATTATCAGTTGTTTGGAAAAAGAGAAAAATAGGCAGAATACTTTTCATATTATAAATTACAAAGAATTTTTCCTAAAATATGAAAATAAAATTAATAGTACTACTAAATTTGACATATTATTGAATATATTTGAAAAAAGAGATTTTGACTAGTAGATGTCTGTAGTATGATTATAATATTCTTTTGTTGAAAAAATACTTTAAATTGAAAAATAGTTATTTTTTGATTTACTGAACAGTAGCCACTATCATATATGTTATAGAAATGTACATAAAATAAAAAGATGTTTTTTTACAAACGCTAGAAATAGAAGATATACATGTATTTTCTGTGATATTATACACTAAAAATTGTGTTAAGGATTAAGGACACCTAACTTAAAGCTTTGTTTACACTGAATTGTGTTAATTAATAAAGCTTTGTTTATATTGAAACTTACTTTAATTACTTTTAGCTGCTTGTTAATTGTGTATAAAGTTTAAATATTGAAATTATTTAATTGTAATTGTTTAAAATCAGTGTTAGGGTTGGCATTTAAATAAATAGAAATGTTAGGGTTGGCATTTAAATAAATAGAAATGCTAACTTGCAGGTGTACAACTTGATTTGAAATGTCAAATTATCTTGTCAAGTTTCTTCAGAATTTGGGAATAATTACTAATTCTGAGTTAGGGAGTTGGGAAAACAAATTTAAAGTAATTTAATGCTTTAATAATAACATTTTTTAAAAAATGTGTATTGGAGGCATGTTTGCTTAATGGTAAAGCGCTTGGCTTCTGAACCGATGGGGTACTGATTCGAATCCTGGTGATGACTAGGATTTTTAATTTCAGGATCTTTAGGGTGCTTCTGAGTCCACCCAGCTCTAATAGTTACCTGACATTAGTTGGGGGGGAAAGTAAAGGCAGTGGGTTGATATGTTGGCCACTATCGCCCTTGTTAGCAGTGGGCCATAGAAATAGGTGACCATAACATCATTTGGCCCATAGAAAGAGGAGCTTAACTTTAAAAAAAAATGTATTATACAAGAGAGTTTTTTTTTGTTTTTTTTTTCGGTTTATCAATAGTCTGAAAGGTATTATTTGTGTCCCTCTCTCTTTTATCTATATGTCATCTTCAAACGATGTTTCAATAAAAGTCCTTTGGCTTTAGGGTATTTAGCTATTTTCTTTAAATCTTGAGTTTTTGTTTATCAATTTAAACTTCATTTGATTAAGATTCAGAGCTCACAAGATTAGATGAGGCTGCTTTTTAAATAGAATGACATTCTGTAATGTAAATGAAGCTGACTCTCTTCTTTTTAAGCAGCTGTCTCACCTCCATAAAACTCTTTAGCATTTAAATAATCCTATAGTTTTATTCATCTTAAAGTGTTATTTTTTTCCTGATTTAAATGGATTTTTTTATCTAAAACTCTGTACATTGTAAAGCTTCACCATGATAAAGCATCAGCTGTGATAATTAAGTGTGCTGGCAATCCCATTTAACGTATTGTAACAAATAGTTATAAAAAATAAAAAAACAGAAAAAAAACAACTTTAAAAAACAATAGAATCTAAACTAAAACATCCCCATCTTCCTACCCACGCCTTGCTAGTTTACTTGTGTATATATCCAATTTATGTGTATTTTAAAATGTCATAGGAGGGATTAATCTTTCATTTTTGTCTTTTTCTGTCTACTCATTTGTATGATTTTTTAATGGATAAAAATAAATCTTGGTATTATTTATATACTAGGATTACTAAGCTTACATATAATATATATATATATATATATTATTTATATCTTATCAAACTGATTTCCAAATATATGCTTCCCCAATTTAAAGGGCAATCCAAGAGTTCAATGCTTTCCCAATCTGCCTAGAAGCTAATACCTAGTGTATTTAAAGGGCGATCTGTCTAAGGGTTTAAGCTACAGAAACAAGCCCATTAAAAGCCCAAATCTGTTTGTTCCAGCTCACACTCAGCTCTAAAGAGTTCTTGATATTTTTTGGCCAGAGTTAATGTTGTTAGGCAGTTGTTACTCCAGAGAAGCAAGGTTGTTACTCAGTTGTTGCCCCATAGAAACAAGGCTGTTTTGTCAGCTGTTGCCCCATAGAAGCAAGGTTGTTTTGTCAGCTGTTGCCCCATAGAGGCAAGGCTGTTAGTCAGCTGTTGCCCCATAGAAGCAAGGTTATTAGTCAGCTGTTGCCCCATAGAAGCAAGGTTATTAGTCAGCTGTTGCCCCATAGAAGCAAGGTTGTTTTGTCAGCTGTTGCCCCATAGAAGCAAGGCTGTTAGTCAGCTGTTGCCCCATAGAAGCAAGGTTATTAGTCAGCTGTTGCCCCAAGTTGTGAACTTAGTTCACTTGCCCCAAAGTGTTTTAGGTATTTAATTGTACATTTTAATAGTTGCTTCTAATTTGTGAATTTAAAAAAAAAATGCCTGCAACTTAAAATTAAATAATCTGCATGTAAACAAAAAGTTAAGTTTTCATGCCAATAAAATTCCTAAAGAAAAGTTACTTTAAGTAGCTCTACTAAATTACTTATTCATCTGGGTAGGGACTAAATTAGATTATAAATTTGACATTTCACATCATTATTTTCTGTCCTGGTAATCTTAAATGATTGTTAGAGATTTAAACTTTGATTTTCCTGCATAGTTCAGGCAGCACATTCTATGGTGGAATGGCATATAATAAAACAATCTAGTCTTTTTAATTTATAGTTTAAAAAAAACAATTGTTAAATCCAATACATTATGGCATTGGATGTAACAATCTCTATGTACTTATGAATGTTCATTTGTCACTAGTTTAGAATGTTACCTTTCAAAAGTATACATTTTATGTTTGCCATTGTTTGTGTATGATTCTTTAAACAGGTATTAATTTTTGTTCTATGGTGTGTTCTCATTGTTCAATGTATTTGTCTAATACCACTTGTCACTTTTTGAAATTTGGAGACAATTTCCAGTCTGTCTATTGTGATGGTGAGAAGATTACTTGAATAATGAGGTCATTAAAACATCTTTTCTAGAACGATCTCATTTAAACGTTTAAGAGAAATAAATCTTACGATGAAGAATTTTTCCTGAAATTTGGGGGTTGAAGTGGACATTTGACCAGATGACCATTTCAGGTATGTTGTTGCTCATTTTCATTTTTGCAATAGACAGACTGAGAGACTTTAATTTAAATTTTTTTTTTTAAATATGGTTTTAAAGTTTTAATTTTAATCTCTGCAAATATTTTTTTTTTCCTTCAATTTTTTAATCTGTAATCAATTTTTCTTTCAATACAATGTTTACTTAGTACCGATAGTAGTAATATGTTGACTTTATAGTACCATTGTCTGTAAGGTACAATGATGAAGTTACTTAGTTGTGTAATAGGTAGATCTGTGTCTTGCATGCTTTATACATTTCTTACATCTTCAGGCTCTTTATTTTTTTATCCTTCAGAGCCACAGATTCCAAGAACTCTACAGAGGAGGATGGCCAGCCTCAGTTGAAGATGTTTAAAGCGTCTGAGTCAGTCTCACTGGGTGACATCAAGCAAGTGTTGGAAGATGTCATCAAATCATCACAGGAAAATAATGATGACATCAGCCTCTTTTCCAAAATGGTGGAGTCATCTCTCAGGAAATTAAAGGCACATCAGTTACCTCTGGCCAAGTTACAGATTCAGCAAGTTTTGTATGCATTTGAAACCAACAATGGGCCTGTGGAAAGTGTAGACGCTGCTGCTGATACATTGACAAACAAAGACAGCATGGTGGAGACACCTGAACCAAAAAACAGTGATTTAACGTCTTGTAATACTTCTAGTCAGCGTCAAACATTGACTGCTTTCAGTGCTCTGAAAGCTCTAGATCACTTGCAGACAAAAAAGTGTAATGCTAAATATGTGTACTCTCTTTCAAAATTAGATAAAGGAAATGGAAGCACCAATCTTCCAGCAGATAAAACATCACCGCCTGTCAACCAGGCGAAAACACTGTCCCATGATCCAGAGAGACATTTAACGGAAGATACTGTCCCACAATCTCCTGTTTCCTCCAGCAAAATGGATGCAGGCTCTCCGTGTTCAGTGCACTCTTGTCCACCGAGTAGCACCTCAGGGAGTGAATCTTTAGCATTAAGGCGGTGTATAGTCTCTACGTCAACCCAGTCCCCCCTGAGCTTTAGGGGCAGTAAGTTGGCAGATTCTAAACCCTTAGCTGGAACATCAAACTCTACTGACCAGTCCATTGCCGCTATTATTGTGGATTCCATCCATAAAAAATCTCGGACGGAACCTTCTGAACCAGTTTCAGTGCTGCGACAATGTGGGACTAGAACAAAAGCCCCCCTGGGGGCGCTGCCTGTTGATAGTGAGGAGGAACCGCCACGTATCAACCCAGAGGCTTTGAAAGTTCTAGCTAAAAATCTGAAAGTGACAGTGATCAATAAAAGAGCAATCCAGAAGTCAGACCAATCCAGCTCAGATGAATCAAGTTCTGATGAATCCGACGATGATGAAACTTCAGATGAAGAAGAAGTCAATAATAGTGCTGTGCAGGATTTAACAAAGAAACTAGAAACTGAAGCTACAGCAGACTATGATAAAGATAATCAGAATTCTATTTAAAAATACAGACAAGGCTCCATGGTTGTATTTATAGTTTTGTGTTAACTTTATTAGAGAATGTAATTGTGTGGCATTTTTTTTTTTTTTTTTTTGGTTGTAAAAATTGTGTTTCTCAAGCTCTGTGTTTAAGTGTATGCATTGGTAGGCTATATTTAGAGTTACTTCTGTAGCTATTGGTTGTATACAATATTTTAATTTTATTAAATTAAACTTCATTTATTGTCTTTTATACTTTTCATACCAAATACAATATTTGTAATGAGCACTAGTAAAATATGTTTCCGTGTTACTATATCATTTGAAAAATTTGAAGGCTGTTAACGCTTGTACATCTATTGCCTATTTATTTAATTGAATTACCTTTTCATAACTCTTTATCTTTCTTCAGGGCCTTACTATTAAAAGCAATGTCAGAGGCAGAGAAATCAATAGCTGTCAAACGAAAGGTAGCTGCCACACAATCCATCAGCCGCAGAGATTCGCCCAACGAGTATTCACCAAAACGCAAGAGGTTAGACCCAAGCCCACCACCATATACTCCCTCCAGGAAAGAGGCCTCCAGTGGTAAGAGCAGTAGTGTCACAGAGCTGAGGCATCTCTCTCACAATGATGCCAGACACACTCTAGGCAAAGATAAAAAAGGCTTGACCTCCCGATCAAGGAGGGAAGAGCAGCAAAGAGCAGTGGAACATGAGCGCAATGTGTCTACTAAATCTGATTCAGTCCACGCGAATGAGAAGAGTGTAAAGGAAATGAAAGAGACTCGCATTCAAATAGAAAGACAAGTGAAAGGAGACGCTGACATTGGAGCCGTGAAGAATTTCCAAATTACAGCCAGAGTTGTCTCACCTAAGGATATCAAAGTTGAAAGAGAAGACAGTTCTGTTGTTGATGTCAAAAGCTCTATCACCTCTAGATTGGGTAAAGTCATAGTAAAAAGAAGGTCTTCTGATGTCAGAAATGACATTCAACTAAATAAATTAAAGTTGAGACCAGAAGAAGTTAGGGGCAGGTCTGGCTCAAGGGTGATCTCCAGGCTGGGTAAGGCAGCGGTGCAGAAACAGTGTGAAGCCGCTGTCCAGTCACTCAAATCGTCTATAAGGGCAAGTGACAAAGCAAAGGTGACTGCCAGTCCAGACAGTAGAGTTGTTTGCTGTGACAATGACACCCTGGCGGCTACCGCTGAGGAGGATGTTTTAGATCTAGATGAAACTCGAGATGTCAAGACGAGTGATGCTGAGGAAAATATGTCTGATGACCTGGCCCAGATGTTAGATGATGACCTAGAGCCTGAGATGTTGGACCAGCATGACGAGTTCACTTTAGACCTGGAAGATGATGATATCACCAATGTTGTTGGAGAGATAGATGATGAAGACGTGGACAGTGCAAAGGCTGTGGGGAAAGTGGAAGACTCTAAGGCAGGCACCAGGTTCATTGTAACACTTGATGGAGTAGACGAAAGACAGTTTGATGTCTCAGATAGCAGGCAGTCTCTCCCTGGAGTAGCTATACCTTTACAGGCTGCTGAAACACAAAAGGAAAAACTGCTTCTTGATCTCTTGACAGCTCAGACAAGATCTGCCCTTCAGCAGAGTATTCTTCCCTTGACTCAAGTCAGCCAAGTACTATCCAGTAAGCTGCAGCCTCCTAGAATACAGCAGTTTTCAATAAATCTCAGAGACTCAGATGATGAACATGAAGATAAGGATGTCATAAATAAGGTTACATTTGATCAAAATCCAGAAAATGGGGAAGATAACCTTGTGTCTGCTCTAAAAAAGGCTAAAATGTCAGAGAGGTGTAAATTCTGGCCAGCTTGTGCAGCAGGTGCTGGGTGTGAGTACCACCACCCAACCATGCATTGTAAGACATTCCCTAACTGCAAGTTTGGAGATAAATGCTTGTTCATACACCCCAACTGCAAATTTGACTCCAAGTGTAGCCGACCGGATTGCCCTTTTACCCACACCAGTCGCAGGCCTAACCTTAGCAGTGCTGCTCATGTCATTACCATCCCACAGCCTCATGTAATACTCTCGACAGCACCACCGCCGCCGCCTAGTTACAGCGCCTCATCGCAGGTCACTTGTCGATATTTCCCAAACTGTTACAACATAAACTGTGTGTTCTTACATCCCAAGCCTTGTCGCTTTGGTTCAACCTGCAAGAATTCAACCTGTACATTCTACCATCCTCCATTGCCTGGCCGAAGTAAACTGAAGTGGCAGGCACAGAGTGAAACCTCCAAAACTAAACAGCAGGTCTCTAGGGTGGATAACACTGTTACTAGTAAATCTACAGTGAGCCCATCTCATTCAGCCGCAGTATCTTCCACCAGCCAGTAATGTTTTTAGAGACCCTTTAAGATCAAATTTAATCAACAATATCTGAAAAACAAAATGTAGTCCAACCAATTTAAACAAATTCAGTATAGGAATTAAATGTTTGTTTCAGTATATTGCTGAATATATTTCAATCTTTCCTTAGAAAGTTATTTATATACCAAACATTTTCTGGTGTAATTTTAGGCTGTATTCTAGTGAAATAGTTGACGTACTGTGTACAACTCAGTAGGTGGATTAGGCTACTTTGTACAGGTTCTTTGAATGAAGCTCACCTTCCTATTTCATAAAGATTCTATACCCAAGTATTACAGAGTTCAATTTGATGCAAGCTAAATGGATATAGACATGAATATAAAGTAAAAGTACTGAATGGTTGTTGATCTTGTTTTAATGATTTTGAAAAATAGTTTTTGTGATGTTTAAATGTGATGATTGCAAGCCACAACCACTGGTCAAATGCGTGACACTTGTGTTGGAATTTGATAGCTTGACAGCCTCGACAAAATTTGACACAATATCTACTATTAATAATCTGATCAATTGTTACACTATACTGACTTTAGTAATCTGATCAACTCTTTGTTGACTTGTAATCTGATCAGTTATGAATGTGACACTATATTGACCCTCCCAAATGAACTTTTTGTTCATAATTTTTTTTTTAATAATCATTGCTATGGAAGATAGTAAGCATTGTTTTCATTGGATGTGTTTTTACATTTATTTCATTGAAACTGTTGTTACAAATCATATGTGCTGACAAGTTTCTTTTAGGTTAATTCAATCACTACTAATTGTTATGGTATGATAGTAATAACTAGCAATGGGTTTGCACTAAGTATTTGCTGACTATTAGTATGTCATTGTTTTCTTATGAATTAAACATCAAGTCTTTTGTGTTTGTTATTTTATTTGTTCACATTTCAATGTAGAACTTGTAACATACTAGTACAGTTGGTAGGTGTAGATCAGCGGTTCTCAACCTTTTATGCTCGGCGACCCTTTTTACAATCCCCCACTCTGCTGCGACACACACATACAGCAATAGAAGAATAGACAATACGACTTAACAATAAGTGGCTAACAGATTGTAGCGCCTTCTCTCACCACAGTGTGTTAGACCAGCAAAACTTCAAATGATAGAAAACTTCGGACCCAAAGAAAGGAATGGTGCATTGCTGGAATCGGAAGGGAGACCAAAGAAAGGAATGGTGCATTGCTGGAATCAGAAGGGAGACCAAAGAAATTCTACTACAATTGATAGGGAAGACACTGTGCCTCCAATTCTAGGCCTAAGTTTGATAACCTATCGATACTGTACGCATGCATATAGTGAACTGACTTAATATTGTACAAACTAAAGAAATGTCGGCTAATAAAAATTTCGGAAAATGTTTTTTTAGTAAATTACACTATCGAGTCTGTAATATAAAATCTTAAATTAATACGTTCCTTAAGAGCATCCATGCAACCCTTTCGGTAGCCCTACCGGTCAAATTGGGTACCGGGCATTTGTCGAAATATCCATATAGTCAGTCTGCCCTGTTATAAAACTTTATAGAAACACAAAAATGTGGGTATTTTTTTTTTTTTTTTAAATTTAACTAGAAGTGACCAAAAAGAAACCACCAAAAAGAAAGTATTATCTTATCTTATATAATACAGACGTTACTTCAAAAAAGAAGATGATTGCGTCATGCATATTAACCAATGACTTAAATTCTGCCAAGTCACTGGTTTTTCTGGCTAGCTCAGGCAACCCATTCCATGCTCTAATAGCACTAGGGAAGAAGGAGCATTTGTCCTAGCATATGGGACGAGGAATGTGCCTTTATTTTTGTGTCTTTCAGAGTATTTTATTAGATTTTGTATTTGAAGATTATGGTTCAGTGTTTTATGTATAATTGCTACTTTACTTTTGAGTCTTCTGTCCTGAAGGCTTCATAAATTTAGTGATTTTACTAATGGTGTTACTCTAGTCAAATGTGAATATTCGTTTGTTATGAATCTCACTGCTCTATTTTGTGTTTGTTCCAGTTTCTTAATGTTTTCTTGAGTTGAGGGGTCCCAAACGGTGGATGCATTTTCTATTATTGGCCTAACCAAGGTTAAATAACATTTTAGTTTTATGTTCTTATTTGATTTATAGAAATCTCTTTTAATAAACCCTAATGCTTTGTTGGATTTTTTTAAATAGTTTCATCAATATGTGGATTCCATTACAGTTTTTCATTTATTATAACACCTAGGTATTTTGCGTTTTTAGTCTGTGTTACTGGTTTGCCATGAATAAGATAAGTGGAATTAATTTGTTTTAGTTTTTTTGTTACTCTTAACAACTGACATTTTTCTGGGTGGAAAGATGCTCCAATTTGATTCCCATTTCTGTAATTCATCTAATTCTCTTTGTAAAATATCTGTGTCTTGTATTGTTTTTATTGTTCTATATATTATGCAATCGTCTGCAAATAATCTGACTTTTGTTCCTGAACTAATGCAATTTGGTAAATCATTTATGTAAATTAAAAATAGTAGTGGACCTAAGACTGTTCCTTGAGGTACACCTGAGTTTACTGTTATTGGTGTTGATTTAGAGCCATTTATTATTACAGTTTGTTCTCTCCCTATCAGAAAATCTTTAATCCACTGATGCAGTGGACCATTAATGCCGAAATATTTTAATTTTTTAAGCAAACTATGGTGGTGAACTTTGTCAAAAGCCTTGGAAAAATCTAATAAGAGCATCTATTTGTTCACTATTATCTAAACCTTTTGAAAAATCATCAATTAGTCCTATTAGTTGTGTTTCACATGATCTATATCAAACTATTAATGGATTGCAATAAAATAGTTGTTACCACTAAGTAAGCAATAATAAGCAAGACTTCAAAATTCATAATTTTATTGCAATCCATTAATAGTTTGATATGACTTTCTTTTGGCTTTTAACACACACACACAAAACAAGTTATACTTGAAATAAGGGTCGAACAATTGTAAGTACGGTACTGTAAACGTGGTTGATTACTTAATATTGGTTGCGTGCACGTAGCATGGAATAAAGATGGCTGCCTGGTCTTGTGGTACTCATACTGGTATGAACTTCGAATTGTTAGCATGATTATCCCGAGTCAGAACCCCTGTAAATTTTTAAGGGCCATCTCTTCTGACTAGATCGAAGGCCGGAAGCAATTTCTGCAGTCCCCTTATGTCACCTTTATTCTTGTACAGGGGGACGATCCGGCAGGTCCCGTGGCACATCATCTTGCCAACATTTCTTATATAATACAGACGTTACTTCAAAAAAAAAAAGATGATTACGTCCTACGTGTCATGCATGCTAACCAATGACTTAAATTCTGCCAAGTCACTGGTTTTCCGGGCTAGCTCAGGCAACCCATTCCATGCTCTAATAGCACTAGGGAAGAAGGAGCATTTGTACAAATTTGCCCTAGCATATGGGACGAGGAATGCGCCTATTGTAATTTAGCACTGTTTCAGAAGATTTGAGAGGGGGGGGGGAGAGATTTCCAGCAGCCATCTAGGTTATGGTTTTGTTGAGTTTTAGGGTTAGTTGGTTAGGTCATTGTATGTACCGGTACAGTACATAGTAGTTCATTGATAGCGTCAGGGGCTGAGGCAGAGACAAAGTTTGTTGATGCATAGACTTCGACCCATTAGTGCACGTGTTTGCTCTTGTCTGTTGATGATTTCCACAGTAGTAGTTTTAAGAGGCGCTGACTTTGGGTTGGTCTGAGAGTCTTTTTGATGCCGTCATACGGTCATACATTTATCTGATGTTGCCTGTTTGGACTGCAAGCTGAATATTCTTACTGAGCTCTACCCAGTATTCATTGGTACAGATCCATGCTGTTCTCTATCGAGACCATTCGCCTCTATAGGCCTACAGTGGCTCTAACTTTTTTCAGAGGAAGCAGATTTCATTCAGTCGTCTGCGCCGTGTACGTGTTTCAAGTACCCCCCCCCCCTCTTTGCTCTGGTGATAGTATAGCTGAGTTAGAATCAACAATCGTTCCGCTTTGTAATTTTCCTCCCGAAGATGTCCAGGAAAGTCTTACGGCGTTCCCATTTTTCTGTTGCTTCCTTTCCACGAGCATATTTGTAGTCGCGTTCAAAAGATTCAGCAAACTACATTTGAAGACCAGGGTGGCACATCTTACTTACATCGGGTCTACTTGGTGTCGTGAATTTTTTGTTTTTAGGCAGACTCTACTACAACAAAACCCCAACCTAACCAGCACTCTGTATGGCAGACCGGAACAGCTAGGAAAAAAACAACAACATCACGCAATTTTTCCTTAGCACAGACTGTGACAGAGCTTGCAGTTCAGCAACAAAAAGCTGGCTAGAAGAAGTGTTGCTAAATCTGGCAGTATTTTATTGACCGAATTTCATTGTGCTTGACAAAATACCCCGGACAATGGTCTATGTCTACTAGGCAATGGTTCTGACATTCTGAATAGCTCAGAGACTCAGTAGTGTTGGGTGGTACCTTTCTTCTTCTTAAACTGTCAGGTAGAGTTGAGCCTACGGCTCTTGGAACTTTAGGCCAGCAAAAGTGAACAAGAGGTCCCTCTCACCGGCCTGTATGAAAACAGTGTACACTTGTCTGGCGGGTGGGTCGGATTCTTACTTCGAGCTCTTTTCAATAGCTCAAACATAGCTAAGAAAAAGCTACATTGGGTGTGGTGGAACTACCGTTTCTTCCAACTGAGAACAACTTTAATCAATACATTGGTGTTTCAAAATAGGTAGCACAGCTGGAGTCCTAAAGTAACCCAGACTAAAAACACAAAATACCTAGGTGTTATAACAAATGAAAAACTGTCATGGAATCCACATATTGATGAAACTATTTTAAAAAATCCAACAAAGCATTAGGGTTTATTAAAAGAAATTTCTATAAATCAAATAAGAACATAAAGCTAAAATGTTATTTAACCTTGGTTAGGCCAATAATAGAATATGCATCCACCGTGTGGGACCCCTCAACTCAAGAAAACATTAAGAAACTGGAACAAACACAAAATAGAGCAGTGGGATTCATAACAAACGAATATTCACATTTGACTAGGGTAACACCATTAGTAAAATCACTAAATTTAGAAAGCCTTCAGGACAGAAGACTCAAAAGTAAAGTAGCAATTATACATAAAACACTGAACCATAATCTTCAAATACAAAAACAAAATTTAATAAAATACTCTGAAAGACACAAAAATAAAGGCACATTCCTCGTCCCATATGCTAGGACAAATTTGTACAAATACTCCTTCTTCCCTAGTGCTATTAGAGCATGGAATGGGTTGCCTGAGCTAGCCAGAAAAACCAGTGACTTGGCAGAATTTAAGTCATTGGTTAATATGCATGACTAAATGCATGACGCGTAGGACGTAATCATCTTCTTTTTTGAAGTAACGTCTGTATTATATAAGATAAGATAAAGGCATGTGAAATACCGCTTACTTTATATCTATTGTTATAACCCTATAGGCGACGCGAAAGGGTTAACTGTAGGTTCAGGAAGAGATAGAGACATTAGAGTTTAGTACGGTGATGCACAGTGTAGCATTTTTTAGTTGTCTAGCATTGGCTGTTTTTTTATTTATTTGACCATTATTAAAGGACCAGATTATTTGGAGCTCTTGTCAGGTTCTTGTGTTGTGTGTTTAGCAGTGTTTACAGAAGGTCGGATTTGGAGAGAGAACCGTAACAATATATATATATAATAGCCGGATATGACCTGCGACCTTAGTTTGAGTATTACTGACACACTGGATTGAATTTAGATCTAGGTCAAACATGGAGAATGCTCCCTTCACATTTTTTAAAATTAACGAAGAGTATGAAAACGGGTTTACCCATTCAGCCGACATAATCACAACCCATATACATTTCTGCAAAAACGGGTTTACCCAATTCGTTAAAACAAAAGTTTCATTATTTAATGGAGATACAATTACGGTACTTTTTGTCTATTTTTAGGGCCCTCCGATAGTGCTAGGGACATTAAACATACATTAGTCTCCGCCAAGATCTAAGGAACGTTTATGCCAAGTTTTATATCAAGATTGGTCAAACGGTTTTGATTTTAATTCCGGACATGCATACATACATACGCCTAACTTTCTGTTTTATATATTAGACATACATATAGACACACTATTACATTAATAGAAATGAAAGACAATAGAGTCTAAAATTTCTTTTATTGACAATGTAAACAGACAAGCAGCTTAACAGGCATACATATATTGAATTTTAAAAACCATCTAAAAACTATTTTGGTAAATATAGAAAAGAATGCAACGAACTTGGTGATATAAAGACTCAGTATATTACAATTATGGCTATTATAAATATACAGCTTCAATCAGAGTGATTTAATTGTCAACATAAACAGAGATGGTCCTAACATTTTTAGAATCTAACAAAAGATACGTTTTATTCGACCATGTGCATTTTTATTTTTTTAACCCACCTGACTAAAGCTAATGTACCACTTAAGATACAAGTGTCACAAAAACTTAAAATAAATATTATGTTTAATACGACTAGTTATTTTTTCTATTAAGCACTCTACTATAGCAAGTAGACTTTATTAGGCTGACTTTATATTGTAAACAAAAAAAAAAAAAGAAATTAGGCCAATTAAACTATTTGAGCACAATTTTATGGGCCTGCAAAAGGTTCAGCTTAACTGTACAATGCATCTAAGTTAATTTTCTCATCAATGTGATGAGAATAATAAATCCAACCCCAGTTTACTCAGCTTATTTGTGAGTAGAAACATCAGAATTCTAAACAAAGCATTCAATCAGCCAGCGTAGCAGACGACATGGCACCCTCCCTTCCCCAGCAACTTGCTGTTACAGCCTCCAGCCCATGTAGGAAGAGTTGTTGGACTTGTTTTGGGCAGAAAACCTGAAATAATAAAATAAACATGAAGACCACAAGTGACACAGGCAATTCAAACTTGAGATACGTTTTCTTCATGAGGACCATTATTTTTACTGTATCAGCTACAGAGTTATGTACTCATTTACTTGACTTTAATACCTAGCATTCCTATAGTTTGAATTCATTTAGGTGTCCCTAATTTGAATAATTTCAAATAAATTTTGAATAGCTGCACAATGCATTTGTATAACACTTCCTTTATTTCACTAAAATACTGTACATTAACAGGAATGCAAGTAACATAAAACCAATGAAACCTAAACTGGAGAGCTCAGTAACAAAACACACTTAAGACCAACTAAATGACTATTACAAACATGTATCGATAACAAGAAAAACATTTTTAAAAATATTTTAAAAAACATGAAGTGTATCAAATAGTTTGGACCAGTCAATATGTATGATTGACCTTGACATAACAAAAATAAATCTGTTTGATTGGAAATATTTTATACCAATTGTTTTTGTTTAGCTTTTAACTTTCTCAATGTGCCAAGATCCTATCACTTGTCTGGACCAGTTGGGAAAGGGGAGGTAAGAAGATATCTTGGTGAATGCTTAAATGGTCATTTTTTAAATGCATAAAAAAAAAGTTCACTCACGGCTCAAGTCTTCATGGGGACTGATTTAACATATATCACCACATCTGTCAACTATAATTTCTTTCCATTGTTGAAGATGCTAACTAATTATTTACCAATAGTTAATTAACTAATTTGTTTTATTTATTTTATTGATTCTTGTGTTATCAGGTAAAAGAAACAATAGTGCAAAATTTCAGCTTAATTCGAGATTGGGTGTAGAGAAATAATGTGCACAAACTTTTTAACATTACAGAGTGAGTTGATATAAGCTTTGTAAAAACAACATAATCCATCAATTCTCTGAGACTTAAACCTTCAACAACATGATCATAAGATAAAACAAAAGCCTGCCTAGGCATTTCCTGAGTGAACAGTGTTCAGGTCAAATGATGGAAAGCCCATTTAGTTTTATATGAAGAGCATCCAGCATGGGAGTGATGGAAGACAGTTCTAGGTTTAAAACAAGAGACACAAACTTGTTTCACTGTTACCATGGCTTATATCTAAAGCTAAACTCAAAGAAGGGAAACATAGTGTGGGAAACATAGTGTGGGAAACATAGTGTGGGAAACATAGTGTGGGAAACATTTTTCTAATTCAATCTAAAGTCTTTGAACAAAAAAGTTGTTAGGACATAAAGTGTTTTGTGTGAAACTGTTTGTTTTTTTAAAAATGAAAACTCTAATGCAAAAGATTCTCTAATACGATGACTTAATTAATGCGGACTTACAAATCCACACTTATTTT
Source organism: Biomphalaria sudanica (assembly GCA_036873155.1). Lineage (NCBI taxonomy): Eukaryota > Metazoa > Mollusca > Gastropoda > Planorbidae > Biomphalaria > Biomphalaria sudanica. The sequence continues at coordinate 82,035 of JAZGLO010003687.1, forward strand.
ACAAATCATGTACGGTGATCTTATAATGCCTTAGACTTACAAATCCACACTTATTTTACAAAACATGTAAGGGGATCTTATTAATGCCTTAGACTTACAAATCCACACTTATTCTACAAAACATGTAAGGTGATCTTATTAATGCCTTAGACTTACAAATCCACACTTATTCTACAAAACATGTAAGGTGATCTTATTAATGCCTTAGACTTACAAATCAACACTTATTCTACAAAACATGTAAGGGGATCTTATTAATGCCTTAGACTTACAAAGGTTGTTGAGGGTGTCTATTGGTCACAGTGCGACGAGACAACGGGTTGTTAGCTTCTCTTCGTACAGGTTTGTCGACACCAAGACCCAACATTTTCTGAGCTCGGGCAAAGGTAGGTTGCATATAACTGGGACATGAATCTGGACAAAGAATAGGCATTACTTGTATCACGTACAGTTAAATCTCGTTGCTTATATAGTGGACATGAAGCAGCCATTGAATGTAAACTCTAAAGAACATGATTCATTTTATATTAGGGCAGCAATTACTTTCCTCTGTTTTCATGAGACTTAACTCGTAGTCACTAAATTCTGTGGTCCACATTTAGGGAGCACAAAAAATCCAGGAGTATAAATGACATTTCCATTTGGTAACTTAGAACCTGAAAGCAGTTTCTACACTGGTTTCAAGATTTGTTCAACTTTGGTATTTAACCCTTTCACCACTAAGCAGTTGTCATAAACTATCTACCCCATCCCTAAGAGAAAGGAGATAACTCTGTATCAGTTATTTTAAAAAATCTATTTTATGACTAAATTCACAGAAAAAAAACTAATAAAACCTAAGAAAAACCTTCTTTTTATAATAGAAAAAAATAGACCTAGGGTTAAGCATTATGTTTAAAGTCATAAATAGGCCTGCAGAGCTCAAAAACATTAAAATATCACGTCATATTTAGTTGCCTTCCAATCTCCCGTTTGACTAGATCTAACATATTCAATACTGGATCTAGCATCCATTTTTTATTAATTTTCACTACTATCGGTCTCAAATGGCTCTAAATCACTTACCCCAATCATTATATCCTTATTCTACAGCTGAAACATTTATAATATTCCCAACAAAATCTTATTTCTATTAAAGCCTACACATAAGCCTAAATATGTTCCATTTTGAAGGCTAGCAAAAAATTTTTTTGTTTAAATCTTAAAAATCCATTCCAACATGCTGCAGATACAAAATAAACACCTAAAAATTGCGTCACTATCGCTCTTCTAGGTCAGAGTTAGTAAAGTTATAAATAGTTATTTAAAAACTAGCAGTGCGTGCGTAAACGAAACAACCCAAAATCAGCGTTTGCCAGCAACTCTAGTTGTCAACCAGTAGTGGCGACTCCCAGCGACTCTAGTTGTCAAACGGTTAATTTGTAAACTTATGAATTGCTTGCCAACTGGCTGACACAACAGGAAGATATACAAAAATATAAACTCTACAACGTATAATCTATGGTGTGATCTGGTACTATTAGCTTGTCAAGGAAACTTAAAACTTACTATCACTACATTCTGATTGGTCAGAGCCTACAGGGAATTCTTGACTTGATGATGGTTTCACTTTTCTGCCATGAATGCTGTATGGATTGGATGACAGTTCTCTGTTCATTCGTCTTGACTTTAAATTATTGCACCGCAGTTTGTAACCATTCACTTCCGTTGTACAGTCTAGTGATGGAGCTTGTTCTGAAAGTCTAAAGGACAGCCCAAAAGTTAGTATTAGTTGATGAATTAGTTAGTGTTAGATGAAGAGTACAATACCCGATACATGGCAGGCTTTCAACGCAAGGAAACCGACTCTTATAGGCACGTGGAATGTAAGAACCCTGAATCAATGCGGTAAACTGGCCCAACTTTTAAGAGAGTTTGACTCTTACCAGCTGGACATCCTTGGGATCTGTGAGATGCGGTGGACATCAAGTGGTCAAATAATCAATGATGGCAAGACAATAATATATTCAGGACATGATAAGGAGCACATTGGTGGTGTAGGAATCATCATGTCTAATATAGCAGCTTCAGCGCTAATTGCTTGGAAGCCGGTCAGTGACCGCATCATTACAGCTCGACTCCAAACAAAGCAAATCAAAGTCACTACCATCCAAGCATATGCCCCTACAGAGGATGCAGAAGATACCATCAAAGATAGTTTCTATAACCAACTACAAACCACTCTTGATGAAACACCTACTCAGGACCTAATTCTAATGATGGGAGACTTTAACGCCAAAATCAATCCCAACCGAACTGGCTTTGAATATGTAATGGGACCGTATGGCTCTGCAGAAAACATCAGTGATAATGGCGAGCGCTTGATTTCTCTATGTGCATCCAACAGCCTTTCAATTGGAAACACATATTTTAAGCACAAACAAATACACAAAAAAACATGGCGATCACCAAATGGAGAAACCTTCAACGAGATAGATTACATTTGCATCTCCAAACGATGGAGGTCATCTCTGTTAGACGTGCGGACCCGCAGAGGAGCGGATATCGGCTCAGACCACTACCTTGTCAGTGGCAAATGTAAGCTCCGATTGAAACACCAACCAAAACGAGCCACACGACCCCGCCCATTTAATGTAGAGAAGCTTAAAGACGGCAATACTGCAGCAGTGTTTAAATTGAAACTTACGAACCGCTTTGAGGCTCTTGCAGATATATTGACCCTTGAAGAAGAGTGGGCCAACTTCAAAGATACCACTATTGGGTGCGCGGAAGAAGTTATCGTAAGGAGGCGAGGTTCATACAAGGAACGTTGGATACAAGACAGAACATGGAAATTGATAGATGAGAGGAAAGAGGCCAAACGTAGACGAGATCAGAAAAATGAAACACAGGATCGCAGCCTAGCGAAGAAGCCTATAGGGAAGCAGATCTGAAAGTAAAGAGAAGTTGTCGGCGAGATAAACGGGACTGGATTGAGCAGAAGGGACAAGAGGCACAAGCAGCTGCAAGCAGAAATGACACAAAAACCCTCCATCGTATTGTCCGAGATCTCACTGGAGCAAAGAGTGGACATGGGGCACCAATAAAAGACAAGCAAGGCAAAACTTTGTTAACGAAAGAAGAACAGGATGCAAGATGGGTAGAGCACTTTAAAGAGACCCTTAACCAACTGTCGCCAGACCAAACTTACATATTCAAGGACCCCTCTCCAGACAATGATCTCAAGGTCAAGACAGACCCAATAACTGCTGAGGAGGTTACCATGGCCATTGCAGTGTTAAAGAATAACAAAGCACCAGGGCTAGACATGATATCAGCAGAAATGCTAAAATATGGGGGACAGTGCATCGTTAACAGAATGACAGATCTTTTAAATCTCTGTTGGCGAACTTCAAAAGTCCCAGAGGACTGGCAAAAGGGAGTGATTGTAAAGCTTCCAAAAAAGGCAACTTGGCAGACTGCAACAACTGGAGGGGCATTACTCTCCTCTCTGTCCCGGGCAAAGTTTTCAGCACTGTTTTGTTGAGACGGCTTCAACAGTCTGTAGATGAAAGGCTTAGAGAAGAACAAACAGGTTTCCGAAGAGGCAGATCATGTACAGAGCAGATTTTTGTTCTACGAAATATCATAGAACAAAGTCTTGAGTACCAACAACGGCTAACGATCAGTTTCGTGGACTTCAAAAAAGCGTTTGATAGTATCCACCGAGAATCACTATGGAAAATAGTTAGAGAATACGGTATCCCAGAAAAATTCGTCCAGATCCTACGACACCTTTACAGTCAATCTAGTTGCTGCATTAAAACAGTAGAAAGAACAACAGAGTTTTTTACAATCGAGACAGGGGTGCATCTTATCTCCCTTCCTTTTCCTCCTAGCCATCGACTACATAATGAGGAGAGCAATGAACCAGACTGCCTTTGGTATTCCATGGCATGAACAGCTCCGATTGACGGACTTGGACTTTGCTGATGATGTTGCACTACTCGGGGCTACAAATAAATGCATTCAAGAAATGACGGAGAGCCTAGACAGAGAGGCACCCAAAATTGGCCTCCGCATAAACTTGGATAAGACTAAAATTATGCGAGTGGGATATAAGGCAAAGGGTGTCCCCGTCAGACTTGGCGATTCAAAGCTTGAAGAGCTGGACAAGTTCACGTACCTTGGCAGCATCATAACAAATGATGGAGATGCTTACCATGATGTAGAGTGCCGAATAGGAAAGGCAGGGAGCATTTTCCAAAGGCTGCAGCCTATTTGGACTAGCCAAGCCATTGGACTCGAGACAAAAATACACCTTCTCAACACAATCGTCATCCCAACTGCTACATATGCATGTGAGACGTGGAAGTCATCTGTCAAAATTGAGAAAAGACCAAATGTGGCTCAACAGAGATGGCTGAGACGGATTTTGGGAGTCAGCTACACAGATCGGGTCTCAAACAAGGAAATCCTATGCCGAACTGGGAGTCGAACACTTGGTGAGGTTGTGACTGAGCGTCGCATGAGGTTTGCGGGACATGTTCTACATCAAAATGAATTACGCACACCAAGAGTTGCGATAACATGGAAGCCAAAACAAGGAAAGCGCAAACAGGGACGCCCTCGTATTACTTGGCGACACACCTTCATGGAGGACCTCAAAACAGTGGACACCAGGTGGGAGGAATCTTCAGACATTGCCAGTGACAGATCTTTATGGAGACAGCTTGCCGCCCAATGCGCCGAACGGCGCGGGAGGACCTAAGTCTAAGTAAGTAAGATAAAGAGTACGATTGATGACTATTGACAAGTCCAATATCAATCTGGTTAAACTAGTAAAACTTAATTGAGGACAACTAAGTTTATGGCTGTTCTTTGCTAGTACTGGTGATGTCTTGTTTTCTATCTGCGAGTTCTTTTATAATAAATTTACAACAAAATGTAGATCTAACTCTCAGACAGTACAGCAAGAACAAAGTGAAGACTGCTTGCTTGTAAACTTTGAATATTTAATCTAATAAAGGGCACAGTTCAATGTTGCTAAGTCAACCGTGTCAATGTGTCAAATATAATCTCAAGAAATATTTTTGGGGTTTTGGCACAATTTAGACCATGTCATGCCCCAATCTCAGGAAAACTGGGATAAATGTGACTGAAGTCAGTACTGAATTTAATATAAGTAAAAGTGTACATTCTCATCTTCATAAGGAAACATAAAATGTTATAGATATAACAAAATGTAATGGTATCACAGTCTCCGATTGTCCAGAAATGCTTTTGTACGTCTTTAAAGGGAGATATTTTTTTTTTTATGAACCACACGATCAAAGAAGAAAATTAAATTATAAAAAAAAACAACAAACAAACTAAAGCACAAAATTAGTTTAGACACAAAAGTTCAGGGGCACAGTCTACATGCAACTTTAGGACTTACTGTAGTGGCACTTCTAGATTAGTATTCGTACTGAGTGATCTCACTGGCATCCGAACCTTAATTGTATCCCCTGCAGGCTCTGAAATATACAAGATAAGCAATGTAAATGATACAATTATACAGGCAATACAAAAGAATAATAGAACTTTATTAAATGGATATTTTATACAAATTTAATTTTTAGTTAAGTACCGGTATACAACACACTTATTAAAAAAAAAAATATTTCTTGGAAACATATATGTAGATTAACCTTGATTTTTAAAAAAAATGTTGATTGTTGGATAAATCATAGACTATCATACAACTTACTAGCTGCCAATAATTCTGACCAGTTGACTTGATTCTGTATGAGTGAAGATTTTATAGTTTGAATGCAAGGATTAAAGTTAGGTGTTTTAATACCACCTTTCATTGGTTCGCCAACCCTGATGGTGAGAATCACATAAAAGATGTCTAGTTATGAACTTGAAAAGTTGTACACAGACACAAGATTTATAAAACACTGAAGACTGACAAATTATGTTTGTATTGGGTTTGATTTGATTTGGGGCACATCGGCACAATTTAGGCCATGTCGTGCCTGCAGTCCCTCAAGGGCCACTCTCCCTCCACACAACAAGGGCCAAATTCCATTTATTCAAATCATTAAAATCAAGGTCTATTCACAGTTAAAATAGTAGAGGTAGGTATTGGGCCAAAGATAGAATGAATGAAGCTAGAAGGATGGTTTGGGTAGTTCAGATGATTTGCGTAGTTCCGATGGTTTGGGTAGTTCCGATGGTTTGCGTAGTTCCGATGGTTTGGGTCGTTGAAAAGTTGATCATGTATGGGGCAATAACTTATAGTTTCAAATTTGAAATGGAAAGTTGGTCATAACCATATTGAATGTGTTCATTTTAAAATGTTTTCAATGTCCAGAGAATGCCAGGAAATTATAATTTTTTTAAATTGGTGAAAACTATGTTGTTATGAAAATTGTATTCTGTATCGGTTATCGTTCTTATGTTTACATGCGCTTGTAACTCGTCCGTGAGAATGTGTTCACGAAATGTGTGTTGTGTCGTGTTGTCATTCAGTGTATTAAAGCCATACTATACAGACATGGTTTTTGACTCTCTCATCTTTATGTTCATAACATATTTTTTTTAATTGGTGAAAGCTATGTATAAATAGGAAATCATCAAATTCAATGTTCTAAAGAGTAAACTTTAAATCATACTTTTGATTATTTAATTATTAGGAGTTTGTGGGAACACCAAAATAAAAATAATTTTTCCCTGTAATGGGTAGCAGTAGCTGTATTGAAAAACATTCTTAAAGAATGCTGGTCAAAGATAGGATTTTAGGAAGTACCTCAATCTAATCAGCTCTCTTTCTATTAGAGGAAAGAAAAGGTTGTTGATCTTTATACATACAATAACAAGTGAACACAGAGAGATGAGCTAACTTTGTATGAACTGCTCCTTGGAACACTTTACTACTACTCACCAGTTATTAAGAATAGGTTTAACCACTGATATAGGTGAGAGACTTTGACTAACAACTGGAGATTTCACTACATCAGCATAGGTTCTGGGACCTAGAAATGAACATTTTAAAATTAGTCTTAAAAGTAATTAAAACATAATGTTACAGTTGGAACTAGAACATTTTTTTTTACAGCCCTCCACACTGGACTACATAAAAAAAAAATCTCCACACCAAAGCATTTAAAAAACATTTTTAGACACAACACCTACTTATGTAGAATTCTGACGATGAAGTCAATATGCTTATCATTTAAAAAAAAAAATTATGTAATGGTAACATTGGCTGTCAAACGAATAGCTTTTGATTATAGTACAGAAATATTGTTTATAAGCATCATTTGACAAAAATAAAACAAACAAAAAGGAAAAAACCAGAACAAACAAAACAAAAAGAATTATTATAGCCAACACTATCTTCTGATCTTATAAAATAGAGACATTACTTCAAAAAAAGAAGATGATTACATCCTACATGTGTCCCTAGGTCAATCTAGTCATGCTTGTTAATCAATGACTTAAATTCTGCCAATTCATTGGCTTTCCTGGCTGACTCAGGCAACCCTTCCATGCTCTAATAGCACTAGGGGGAAGATGGAGCATTTGTACAAATTTCGTCCTAGAATATAGGCCAGTGTGTTGTATGATGAAGTGGACCAACTCAATCAACTCAAAAGTGGTAGGTAGTAAATAGAGATAAAGCCTAGTTGCATGAAACATGAACAATAACTGCAAACATTGCTAAAAATGTCAGAGAATCACTAAAAGAACTTCATATTCATGAGGCAGAAATTTGAGAACATCAGATATGCAAAGATGTGAATTACCAGAAGTTCTGTTCAATACTATCTACTAGTAACTACTATCAGAGCACTGACTACTGCTGTCAAAACATTATTACCGTCACTGTCAGAAAATAATTATATAAATGGTTTATATTATTTCTTTTTCACTCAAGCCACTAAACTTTCATTTACAACAACTATTCAAAAAAAAATTCTGCCAAGTACCTTGTTTTGGTTTCCATTCAAACCTTTAAGCCTACATAGATCAAAACCCCCAAATGACCAAAAAGTTTACTTACTTAAGCTAAAGGAGTTGACATTATTTGCATTGATGCAGTGACCCCCAGCAGGCTTCCATTTGTCTTTACCAAGGCTTGTTTCTGGAATGTTAGATTTCTGACCAGCCACCCCATTTGATCCAGAGAATGGCTTGTTGGCAGTTGGCGATTGTCGGTTAAAAATCAAAGGAGAGTTACTGTTGGCTTTGTTTGTTATCTGGGTTGGAGTCCTACACTTGCTCTGCCGGTAGGCCTGATCCGAGGATGCTCGACGTGAGTTGGACTTCTCGTCCTTGTCGCTCCGTTGAGTCCATGAGTTGTTAGAAAACGCAGACCCTGGAGACCTGAGGTTGTGCCGCAACACTGGACTCATCTTGGTGCTGAGTTCTGTTCTAGCGTCCTTTGGGTTCGGTGACTTGGAGAGAGACTCCTCTATTACATTCTCTGACTTCCTCTTCTGGATAAGTTGCTCGATTGGGATGAGCTTTGGTTTATTCATGTCCGATAAAAGCTGGGAAGGGGTCATAGCAGAACCTTTAGGCAAATGTTTATCTATACAAGGTGTGTTTAAAAGAGCTGGTGTGAGAACCTGAAAAGTTTCATTGACATTGTCTGTGCTGGAGTTCTGTGATGCAGTATCAGACACTTGTCTGAAATCACACTTACCAAACAGGCAAATTTTGGCTAAAGGCACAGTCCCGATGTTGGGAAGGCTTGAGCTAGGACCAGCCGAGGCCATGGTTTCTTTAGTCGAGCCCTGGGTCCCGACAACTTTCTCACCACTCACAGACTCTGTAGGCACTAATGTATTGTCTTCAAAACTGGTTCCAGACATGGAGGTCATTTCATGAGCACTACGACCTACGCTGCTTTTCTCCATGGGCTGACCAGTCCCATCAAATTTAGTGTTTGAATGATTCACCATCCTGTTCTGAGTCACATCAACATTAGATACTGGAGTTGGATGGGAAGAGGCATCATCATTGTTAAAATTTGAACCAAATGCAGTTTTCACATTTCTTTCTCCATTTTCATAAGTCTGCGAATAGAAACACAATGTGATCTAAGTTTGTATTGATCTTTAAATAAACAATAAGTATGTGAATAGAGGCAATGTGATGTAAGTTTGTATAGATCTTTAAATAAAAAATAAGTATGTGAATAGAGGCAATGTGATCTAAGTTTGTATAGATCTTTAAATAAACAATAAGTATGTGAATAGAAACACAATGTGATCTAAGTTAGTATTGATATTTAAATAAACAATAAGTCTGTGAATAGAAAACACAATGTGATCTAAGTTTGTATAGATCTTTAAATAAACAATACCACTAAGTCCTTTTTCTTATGTCAGTAAATCTAAGGTAGTTACTTTCATGAGATTAGATATAACTGAACTATTAAATATGAACATATACTTTTACCATCTAGATATGCCAACCAGGTGAAATGCGTAAATTGATGGCATCATAGCTTTTAAATAGTAAAAGCAAAATAAATGTGATTTTTGTTTTTAAAATACATAAAAGAATAATTACGTACATTTTTGTCAAGCAGTATCCAAAAGCTGTGAATAGCAAATAAACAGCCACGGACCAACTGGTTTGCAGTCATGGAGGATGAGGAGGAGTATTCAAAAAGTGGTTAGGATATTCGCTTAAAACATCTAAAAACTCCAGGGAAATGATTGCAAAAAGCGAGTATAGGGCGCTTAAACTCTAAACCCGGGTAGATTAAACTTGTAAACTAGGGACAGTAATTCATCTAGGAGAGACAAAACTCCAAAATAAAACAACTGCTGCCTTGCAGATGATCTAGGCTGATAAAAGGCTATGGGAGCATCCCCAGAAAGAAAAGCAGGCTGAAGCGGAGTCAATGGGTCTCCTGGTGCATAACACACTGACACGCAATCTCATAATGAGAACGAAGAAGAAGTTTACTAGTAGAAGCATGTCCAAAAAAAGTAAAGTTCTCCTTTCAGACCTTGTGGTCTATAGGGCAGATGATGTAAAGGTCAACTGTTTCTGTGGCCTACGGTTAACGTGGGTGTCATGTGGCCAGCACAACGACCAACCGCCTTTACTTTTCACCAACTAATGACTCAAGGGCGGCGCCCGAAAATCCCGAAATCCAGTCTTCACCAGGATTCAAACCAGGGACCTTCAGTACGGAAGCCAAGCGCTTTACCGCTCAGCCACAGCACCCTCAGAAACATGTCCAAGAAGCTTCCAATATCTTCCCACTGCTGATCAACTGTCACGCAATGTACCCAGTTTCTTAATGAAATGAACATTTAAAATAAGCTTTAAATATATATAGATGGACAATATTTTAGACTGCTACGGATGCCCTAGTTGAATTTATATTATCCTGGGAGACTTTTATATTGCTTTGGGTGAGTGAGTTTAAAAAGTCCAACTGATACATCTGATTAAAAGCAAAAAAAAAAAAGGAAATTTCAGACTAGTAAACATTTCTTTTACAAAAAAAAAGTTTTCAGGAGTCTGTTTAATTGCAAAACTTTCTTGACATATTTTCAGCATATCATTTCCCAAATTAAATGCAATATAAAACTCAAGCATCAAATGAAATTCTTTGATTGAAACCAATAGTCAAAGTGGAATTTTACTTTCATTTAGTTTTTGAAATGAATGCTAAGTACCGGTAGTGCATAAGACAAAAGTGGGTTACAAAAATACCATTTTAAGTCAGCTACATGAGGGATAAAAGATACCCTGCCCCCCCAAAAAAAAACACAGTCCTACTTACTTGTCCATTTTGTTGTGACCTGCTGGCTGGTTTGACAGCAGACATTGGCTTGACTACTCTTTGAGGCTGTTGCTTCACGTGAGAGAAAGTGTCACCTCTGGGCTTGGTTGGAGTGTCAACACGCAAGGCTGGTGAGAACAAAATCAATTCTTTTTAGAATCTCTGGTCTGTAAGTCATTAGAGGATAGAACAAACTCAATTCTTTTGAGAATCTCTGGTTTGTGAGTCATTAGAAGATAGAAACAAACCCAAATTCTTTTGAGAATCTCTGGCCTGTAAGTTATGTATAGCTAACAGGAAACAGCGTATATGGTCTAGTGTGACCAGCTCATTTCAAGTAAACAACAAAATTTCAGTTTTTATAAACAAGTCATTGTCGCCTCTATGAGAAAGTCACAATAAAAGCAATACTCCCACAAGAGGACATTGCAGGTACAAAAAAGGTATACACTAGAACCTAGGCAATGAAAGGACAACCTGAACCTTGAAACACAATGTGTAATACAAATAGGCACAGAAATTTGTCCAAACACAGTCAAGTCTGCAATACCATATAAAAGGTGATTTCTGGGGACTATAGAGTTCAGTAGGTGTAAGCCAAAGAAAGAAAAGGTTAATCTTCAAGGGTAAAGTCTAGCAGACAAAAAAAAAAAAGATGAAGTTATTAATTCATTAGATGTTGTGTAGATTACCTTGGATTTGTAACTTGGGAATCTGTATATCAATGATTTCACTAATACTTATTTCCTCCTCATCATCTTTGCCAGACCAGTGTGTCGATGAGCCATCTTGAGGTGGTCCAGGACTGTTCCAGGCGACACCACGTTCCTCCACCAGGTAACAGCACTGCTCAAATTTCTCTTTCAGATCTAAGCTCAATAGATCCTGACTGTCCAGGATGTCATGCTGTTTCTTGACCAGTTGAATTAGACAAGAGATAAGTCTGATGAGAAACAAGACAAAAGACTGAATTTTCTTTCTTTAGAGTGGTCTCCCTGTCTGAATTTTTTTCTTCAGAGTGGTCTCGCTGCGCTTTTCTTTCCCCATATCAACCAAAAATGTTTTCATTAGCTTTAAAAAAAATATGTTGTAATAATTAAATTAAAAAATCTGATAGAATGAATTTAATTACATCTAAATGTGTTGGTTTAAAAATTCTAATTCAATAATTCAACACTATGATAAAAAAGTGATATTGAGGAGTTTCAAGGATTTGTCTATCTTGAAACAGCTAGCAGCTGTAAGTAGCATCTGTAGGAATGTGTTTTTTAATTACATCATAAACTTTGGCTCTAACTTAAAGCAATGTTTGCTAAAGTATATAAACTGAAAGGCTTGCACATCAGCAAACGTTAACAATGGGATTTGGTGTCAGCACTCGACTCATACCAGGCCCTAAAATTGTCTTATTTCTTTAAGTTTTGATACTGAAGATGAAAACTTTTCCCTAAACAAGCAACCCACTTACTTTTCATTCCCGACAGCTTGTAATTCCTGGGCACGAGCCATCTTCTTGACAAACGCTAAGTACATATGACTGTCATAAAGATTGGATTCAACAGCGTGAATTCTTGCATTCAGTTCTAACACCTGGAGAATGGAAGATACAGTTGATCTAGAGATTACAGACTGAGTTGATCTAGAGATTACAGACTGAGTTGATCTAGAGATTACAGAATCAGTTGATCTAGAGATTACAGACTCAGTTGATCTAGATTACAGACTCAGTTGTTCTAAAGATTACAGAATCAGTTGATCTAGAGATTACAGACTTAGTTGATCTTGAGATTAAAGACTCAGTTGATCTAGAGATTAAAGACTCAGTTGATCTAGAGATTACAGACTGAACATCTGTGTCTCCTTCACAGTTTCTTTGAATACATTCATCTTGTCAAGACAAAGAGGTGATGAGCTTACAAGTTTTAATGGGTAAATGATAGAATGTTGACTAATAAAGAAGAAATATGATTTTTAATTTATCACAACATAAAAGTCATTTTGCTAAGCCAGGTCAGTTCTCAAAGAATATGTATACTATGAGTGTATATTTTTAATTTACATCACTATCAATTGCAATAACAATTGTAAACAAGCCTCAACTGTTGTTAATACCATAATATTATGTCATCTCTTAACCATAACCAAAAATGTATTAACCAAGCACATCCTTTCCCAGGGGAGGCAATGCATTTAATGATCCCCAGCAGATGTTTTTGGGTAGCTTTATTTTTTTTAGAATAATAATTCTATTTGTACAAAGTTGCAAAGCCCAATGCCCTAATATACTATAGGAATCATTCAGCCATCACAACCATTGTCCAAAAGATTTACCTCAGGCGTCTGCCTCCCATCAGCCAAAGATGAAGAGATAGAGGAATAAGTGCTGTAGATGGCAGCATCATGTTCGTGGATCCTATGAGCAGCCTCCGCCAGGGAGGAATCCTCTTTGGCTATTCTCTTCTTCATTCTTTCAATGACTCGTCTGTGTTTGCTTATCACAGTCTAGAACATGACGGGGAAAAAAAAAAGGGCAAGTTCAGACAATTAAATTTAGTGAAAGGTATAGTGCACACAAACACATAAAGTGTTATTTTGTTTCAGTGTACCGGTATATATAACATACAAACAGAGACACAATGCATTTTTATTTTTAATACTGAAATAGAGATATTTAAAAAAAGTTAACAATCCTGAGATAAAACCTAAAATTATACATAAAAAAAAAAAAAAAAAAAAAAAAAAAAAAGATCTTATGTTTATAAAATATTTTGGGTGAAACACAAAAACAAAGAAATTGGCAAAAAAAAGTAATTTAATTTTGCAAATTATATCAGAAAAATGTATAAATATAAATTCTAGTAGAAAAAACTATAAATACCAACCATACTAGATTGAGCTTATAAATACTATTTAGAACTATAAACAAAAATATAAGTACAAATATAATATAACTATTAACACCCACTATACTAGTTAAATCTAGAAACAACGCCAACTATGGTGGATTAAAAACTAGCTTCCGGTATACACGATAAATCTATAAATTTAATTTCTTACCTGGGATGCTGTCAACATTTGAACTCTTTTAACTGCTCGCTCTTTACGAATAACTTTCCATTTCAACTCTCTCTTGGCTCCTTCAGACTCCATCTGGGCTCGGCGCATTTCTCGACGAGTCTTGAACAGATCTTTCAGTCGCTCCTGATACCTAAAAAGGTTAAATTAAGCTCCTTACAAACATTTATACGTGAAGTATCTTCACATACTTAAAGGAACTTCTTTAGCAGGAAAAACTACAAATGGATCATGATACTTACTGCCTAATGATGGGGGACACTACAGTCACATTCCCCAGGTCCCCTTTCTCTAAGGACTCAGTCAGTTTTTGTTTTATTTTTCTCAATTCTTGATTCTATGCAGAGACGTGAAAAGTTGTATCATTGCAAATCATTTATAATATAAAAGATTAAAAAAAATTGTTGCATGGCCAAGTGATGTAAATTTCTAACTGATAAGATTTTGCTCCTAGGTTTGAACCCTGTTTTGAAGAAGGTTTGGACTATTCATTTCTTAAGGAAGCTCCAAAATTTATCCAACAAAACAAACAAGAAAATGACAAAAGGTGCCAATAGCAAAAAAAAGATACGATACATTTTATTAATTATGACTAGTTATTCAAGGTACATTAGCAGCTGTTGGAATGGCCAGGGCCCGATTTGGGGGAGGCATTATTTTCCTTCACATTTTTATAGACAACACTTTAAATCCTGCATCACTAGGGCTGACAACTATCTGGGAAAGGTTTGGGATAAGTGAGTTCAAATTTCCGACCTTACAATCTATAGGGCAAATGATGTAAAGGTCATTTGTTTCTGTGACACACAGTCAATGAGGGTGTGATGTGGCCAGCACAACAACCAACCACCTTAACTTTCCCCAACTAACGTAAGGTACCCATTAGAGCTGGGTGGACTCAAAGACGACCAAAAGATCCTAAAATTTAAACCCTCAGTCTTCACCAGGATTTGAGCCCGGGACCCCTCGATTCAGAAGCTTTACCACTCATCCACGCGCCTCCAAAGGGCTAAGATGAACTTATCAAATCTGAAGGAACATTTGAGACATGGAAAAAAAGATTTTTTCATAAAACAAACATCTCAAAGCAAATGCGTACCTCTTTTTCCAGCTCTTGGACATATTTCTTGTAGTTAGCTATATGCAGGTCTACACTCATAACGTTTTTCTTTAACTGAAAAATAAATAGAATGATTTAAAATTTGACTTTTTCAAAAGAATTTCCTTAGATTAAAGAACTAATTCTGACTTTATAAAAATTTCCTTTAGACATAATGTTATAATACTAAGGTATAACACTCACATCAGCTCGTATGTGTTTCGCCCTATCTGCGTAGCGCAATGTGTTGTAAGTGTCCTCAAATGAACGACTAGAAGGGCTGTACACAAAATAGAGAAAAGACAATCATTAAAATAAATTGACTGACAGTAAGCCATACACTAATGGTGTAATTATAAGTGTGTTGCTGAGCTGCCTAACAAGGGGGGAAAATGAGCTAGGACCATAGCGCGCTGAGCTTGCATGTAAGTATGTACAATATAAAAGCAATTTAATATATATATATATATATATATATACTTCACAAATACACAGTCTATTTATAGTTAATGCATGTTACTAATGAACCAATGCTAATATGTTGAATGTGTACGAATGTTCTACTAACCTGACAGCAGCAATCATTACAGTCTGACAGTTGCCGCCCAGAGAATCTTTCAAAAGCCTGGTCAGTTTGCTGTCTCTGTATGGAATATGACCTTTGAACTAGATATTGACAGAAAGTATAGTTTTGACTTAATTTAAACAAATAAAACAAGGTATATTAATTGGTTAACTTCACGAGACAGGCTAAAAACAAAATTATGAGCTAGAAAGAAATTGTACTTAAAATTAAAATGTTATTATCTTAGAGGAGTGGCTCAACCAATGGGCATCAAGAAAGACAGGCAGAGCCATGTACAAAGAAATGACTATGCCTAACAAACCGGACAGTATTAACTTCCTTCCCTGCAAAGAACAATCTACAATTTTCCAACTAAGGACCGGACACATACTTCTGTTAAATTACCATCTGAACAAAATAAATTCCGCACAACTCCCACTTTGTAGACACTGCGCCCACCCTTATGAAACTGTAAACCATATCCTCTTTGAGTACCCCTTCCTAATCCACCTTAGGCAGACCCTACTTCCACTACAGCCCAACATAACCAACACCCTGTAGGGCAGTGCTGAACAACTGAAGAAAACAGCACACAGCACAGTCTACAAAAGAGCTCATAGCTCAGCAGCAATAAAGCTGGCTAGAAGAAGAAGAAGAATTATCTTAAATCTTATGTTTTTTAGTGCATACAACATAATGAAAATTTTTTACAAAGTTTTTAGATAACGAGCTCAACCCTAGCAGGATAGGAACTTTTCAATTTCACTCTTCATATACAAATTTCCCTTGTCAAGTTAAACCAAAATAATTATTTTACTGCTTAACTAATGACTTAGATACAGAATCTAATGCTTTGAACCTTATTGTCAGCTAAGGCGTTGATGACATTTCCTAGTGCCAGAAGTGATCTATTGATGTTGGCCCCTTCTCTGAATCGGTCTCCACGATTTGTGGTGTGATTGGCTCTTTCAGAGCCAGCCAGATCCACGAGACACATTTTGGCCATTTTAACTTCTGTACTCACATTGGCTGATTTTTCTCTTTGATTTACAAAAACCTGGACAAAAGTGAATTGAAAATAAAAGGTTAGTTAATAAACTTTAACATCAGTTCATAAAACAGCAGCATTAGTTCATAAATAGTGTCAAGCACAGCCAGGAATTACAATCTCTGGCAAAACAGTAACAACTGCCATACACTTAAACACAACAAGAGTTAATGCAGTAGTTATAGGTTTAAAGAAACTAAATGCCATAGTATGAGCTTATTCTACATTGTCGGCAAAACAAAAATGCAATAGCCACGTCTGCTGCGAGATGAAAATGCAGGAGTCGTCACAATGAATCAGGATTCATAGCTTCTCAAATGAACTCACTTAAGTAACACTATCTTACACTTTGAATTGTTATTGATTCTCAAATGAACTCACTTAAGTAACACTATCTTACACTTTGAACTGTTATTGATTCTCAAATGAACTCACTTAAGTAACACAATCTACAATCTAACATGTTGAACTGTTAAAATTTTAAAGATTTAATATGTATAACTTTTAACATACCTGAAATACTGCATGTGATCGTGATGATTCTGCATTAGCATCCGTAGGGTGCTGAGTTCTATTCTTGTTACCAAACTGCAGCATATGAAGCAGCTCGTCAGCAGTCTTAGGCTGGACATTAGAACATCATGTAGAATAGATGTTTACAGGTCAAGTATCATCAATATGAGTTATATCAAAATCATACATTTTTTACGTGCTAGTCATCA
This sequence comes from Biomphalaria sudanica, assembly GCA_036873155.1. NCBI lineage: Eukaryota > Metazoa > Mollusca > Gastropoda > Planorbidae > Biomphalaria > Biomphalaria sudanica. Next base: position 99,324 of record JAZGLO010003687.1, read on the forward strand.
TTTAATGATTTGAATAAAAAAACAAAACAAACCAACCTTATGCAGAGAAAGTCCAGCTATAATGACTCCAATATTTTTATCTTCCCTGATAGGTAGATTACCGTTAGGTATTAGTAGGTCTCGAACTTGTTCATTGTAAACCTAAAGGAGAGAACAGTTTCTAGAAATAACAGTGTAGAGCTTGCTTTTACTTTGACCATACCAGACAACTCTTTTTCTTTTTAATTTCTCATCTTGTGATAATCAGGTTTAGTCTTTTGAAATTCATCAAGGGGGAGTTAACTAGCAACATACTAGCTACTTTCAGTCATCCTATCCAATAATAATCTTAAAAATCCAATGACTTTAAAAATATGTACGAGTGTCAGTGTTATCATCAATTGTTTTTATTTTATTCTAGTTTGCTTGCTAGTGCTACTATACCATGGATCCGTAGAACCCTGATTGTGATTCAAAAGTTAATGAAATAATAAATAAGTAGAGCTGGACGGTCTTTGAAATGTCTAGGCAAGTGCAGAAGTATAAATCATTATATGGGTCTTATTTGCAGGTAATTCCTTGAGATTTATATGCTACTGCCTTGTGTGTGTCCCTGCAAGGTCTAAGGCTAAGGGAGTAAACCCTAAATGCTACTGTGTAAAGTGATGAAATACAGAGCAGTGGCATGCAGACCACAAATTGTGACAAGAATTTGTTGTTTTTTTCATTTCTCACCTCAGAATAGGAAACAGCTACATCAAAGAGCTTTTCATCTTTCTGTTCATTGATTCTCTTGTACAAGTCTATCATGGTGTGATAAATCACTCCCGGCTCTCGTTCATTTCCAAGCATTGTATGAGTCTTGCCAGCTCCTGTTGCCCCATAGGCAAAGACTGAAATGAAAACAACATAATGCATAGTCAAGAATTATATTGAAACGACTCTCTATATTAGGCTCTATGCAAACACTGCACCACACAAAACAACCAACTTGAAAAATCTGGCAACAAATAATGTAATTCTTGAATGTCAAAAAAATTCAGAGTCAGTACTTTACAATTGGCAACACGATACACTGAGTGTACAAATGCTTCACCGTGGATAACTATACTGCCGTATAAACTCTGTACTGCTGTATCAAACTATACTGGCCTCTTTATCTGGTCCTGGATTCAAATGTACCAGACTGAATCTGAATCCTGAAATGTCTTGACTCTGGACACATTTACTCTTTATATCCCCAAAGGCCAGTTCCTCCTGGATGATCACATGACCATATCACACATGAATAGCAGTCTCCTGAAGTATCACCTGTAATTACTTGTCATGGTTGACCTCTCACTTAGCAATGACCTGTGTTATCTGTCTCAACTGATTACACACATGATTACCCCTACCAGTGTCACCACTCCTGTGGCATTTTACGTCTCGAGAGACGATCTTTTCCCTTTGTAACTTCTTGTGTGACTAAAGAGGCCAATCCTTGATACACAGCTGCGATCGCAGGTTGGGCATATGTAATCATCAGGCGCCGTTGCATTTTCACCCTTCTTTCTGCTTCTATTGTGTATGGCATCTGCAATCTGAGACCCTTCTGCAGACACGCCCTGCTGCACACAAACCAAACCCCTAGCTATAGGTCAATAGTCGCACTGCCTTGTGTGTGTCCCTGCAAGGTCTAAGGCTAAGGGAGTAAACCCTAACAGAAAATCCGGTCCAAGAGCTCCGTAGGTGGGGAGGACAGTAGTAAGACTACTGCTCTCTGGCAAACTCCTGCAGCCACCTGACGCCAAATTGTGATGGCTTGCCATCCTTTGGACCCGGTCAGTATGGAAGAGAGGCGTGTGTTGACAGCCCAGCACTGGCAAATTTACTGCCCAGGCTTCCACCAGTGTCAACACTACAGTTAAAACAATATAAATCTTACACAGAGCTTTGTAGGCAGAGACCAGACAGGCACACAATAAGCATGAATATAGTAAAGCAATTTTTATTATCAGAATCTAATACTCACCACTACAGTTGTAACCATTTAATACTCCGCTTACAATTCCTTTTGTCGTCTGCTCAAATACAGTTTTGTTTGTTGCATTGGGGCCAAACACATAGTCAAAGGCATATTTCAGATCTTTAAATCGACGGCGTGTGATGTCCCTTCGATTGGCATTTAGAAATCCTGGTGCTGGGTTGATCTTTGGGTCAAACACCAGCATGTGGTCACTTATGGCCTCTGTGACAGTGTAATGTTTCTCACTATTTTCAGCTTCATTTAAAGGGCGAATACGGATTACAACCTAAGTAGAGATACAATCATTAGATTACAACCTAAGTAGAGATACAATCATTAGATTACAACCTAAGTAGAGATACAATCATAAGATTACTACCTAAGTTGAGATACAATCATTAGATTACTCCCTAAGTAGAGATACAATCATTAGATTACTACCTAAGTAGAGATACAATCATTAGATTACAACCTAAGAAAAGATACAATCATTAAATTACAACCTAAGAAAAGACACAATCATTAGATTACAACATGTAAAAAAAAATTTTTACCAGACAGAGTGAGCTTATATAATATATATATATATACGTTTGGTAAAAAGAAAAACTTAAAAAAAAAACAACTTTCAAACTTGAATCTACATCACCAGCACCAACCCACCTTAACATTTGCATTTCCTGGTTCTGATTCTTGAGCTGCTATTGAATTGTCAATTGAAAGCATTGCTAGTCTCAATCTTACACAAATATTGTTTTGAATTTGATTGCTTTTTGATCGTTCTGAAACATGAAAGAGAGACTTTTTATTTTTTTAAATTACATTTTGTCATCAATCAGCCAAGTCCCAAGCCCATCTAAAAACAAGTTAACTAACTTATTTTATCCTGAGATAGTACATCAGACCAACTATTCCTACTTCTCAGCTCATTGGGATTTAAGTTGTTGTTCCAACTACCAGAGACACTATTACAACTTAATGAAGAAATCTGACTGTCTACAGTCAAAGACAGTGAAAATTGTAGCTTTACTAGCGCCAGAAGTGAATAAATACTAAAATACATTCTTGCATGTCTATAATTAGCCTAGAAACACCTGAATCTGAATGTTCATGGACCTGGAGAAGCTATTAAAAATGCGGAGATAGCTTTTTCATTCATTGGCCCAGTGAAAAAGACAATATATATTATATATAAGATAAGTCCATTGTTACTAGCAAGCTCTGATAGATACAGAGAATGAACAGAGCAGGTACCATTTTATGAAACCGCCCATTTACAACTAAAAGTCGGATTATCTTCCTGACTGACAACCTCATGAGTTTCCTATTGTTGTAACCCCAGTGGCGGACTGATAGGGTTAATGTGTGTGTGACCTACTGACACACGAGACTAATGCGAATCACACAGGTCAACAGCTGTTGAACAAGGGACATTACCGCTAGTACACGCAAATATGACCTGTGTTATGGTCATGTGTGTAAGAAAGGACAGTTGAGTCTAGTACAGCAAGGCAGTAAGGATGGTGCGGTACAAAGTGAGTCTAGCTGTATGAGCTAGAGAGACTTGTAGTGTTTATTAGGCAGTTCTGTTAAGAGCAAGAAAGCATTTGAAGTTAGTGTAGCCAATCACCTTGTTTAGAACCTCTCTCAAGGGAGGAATGGAGAAAGACGGTCGAAAAGTCTTGCCTGGTGCCCCAACGATCCAACAGACTAAGGGATAGGTAAAGGTAAGGTAAGGTAGGTAAGGTAGCCAATTGTGTTTTATTGGCTGTTGATGTATTTATCATTAAACCGCCACATTGTTACTTGAAACTCTTGTTGTCAAGTTCTTGTATTAGATGTGCTGTGTGTTTAGCAGTGTTTACAGAAGGCCTGGTAGAGAAAAACGTAACAATATCTATGGTTAAACTAATGGTATTATGCAATCAGATTATATTATACCCAATATGGTTGAGACACTCTAATATTATATAGATCTAGAGTCTAGAGTATAAACAGTTCTTAAGCCCATCCATTGTAGTTTTTTCATCTGCCTGCATTATAAAACTTCACACACAATTTTTTTAGATTTTGGCCTAGTGATTAATGATTAGTATTTTCAATGAAGTTAGATAGATATAGAATAGCATAGTATAGTAGAATCTACCTAGTCAAGAGACATAGAGATATATATAATATAGAATATATATAGATCTAGATCTAAAATAATCTAAATCTAGATTCATGATGATGATCAAGTTAGCCTCAAGCCCAAGCTTGAAGCTAGCCTACTATGCTAGGAATTCTAGTTTTATTAATTTATTATAATAGATTTTTATCTAAAATCTAGAATGTTAGATCTACTACTACAGTGTCTAAAGTACTACTACTAGATCTAGACTAGTAGATATATAATAGATCTAGAGTCTAGATTCTGTCATAGATGTGATACTAATGATAAATAAATACTAGTCAGACTAGTCTAATGATACTAGATATAATCATAAAAATTTATCATATATATACTAGATCTATCATATAGAGTCTAGGTCTTTCTATTATAACTACACTATATTCTATATATATATATATATTCTAGATGATAGATCAATAGATCTATTTATAAGTAGTGCTAGATTACTTACTTGATTTAGAATATTAATATAGATCTAGAATAATTATAATAATAGAAATAATAGAATTATTCCAATAAGGAATAGTCACTGAAAAGTGACTAGTCAGAGTACTAACTACTAGATCTAGTTACTACTAGTCTTTATTATTATAAGCCAGTATCAGCCATAGAGTAGAGTATCATTATCATAATGATAATCATACTAATCATAGTCATAGTGACAGTATGTTACTCTGTACTGTCAGTCTGTCACTTATTGTGTACGTACAGCCAGGCGTACACTTGACTTAGTCGTCTTAGTCAACTTAGTGACTTACACTTACATTAGTATTACACGTAACACTACAGACCCTACTACAGTCAGCACACTATACAGACGTACGATCTATATTTTCTAAATTTTACGGTATAATCTAGATCTTTATAGATCTAGAGCTAGATCTACGTAAATGTAAACTAGATCTGAATCTTATTTGGTAAACAACCTTTTTCTTCGCCATCTTTGTTTTAAAAAATGTAGCAGCGATCTGATTGGCTACATTTTTATTTCTTCGCTTTTTTTCAATGAGATCGACATTAATAGACTAGATTTATATATAGATCTAGGTCTAGATCTAGATTCTCATCTATAAAGATTTCTATCTAAAGTAAATTAGGTCTAGCTTGTATCTACTCAATTATTTAATTATTTTTGTGTGTAACCTGTTTAGGTTTAAATTCAAATCTAGTCTAAGATTAACATAGTCAACATACATGTACAAATATAGTTGCATAGCACTGAACTATATATGTTTATGACAACTGCAAGAACTTGACAGTCACTCAGGCTCCCCCTCTCTCTCTAGATCTAGAGTCTATACCAGCGATTCTCAACCTTTTTAGCTCGGCGACCCCTTGTATTTCGCCTTGACATGAACCTCTTTAAATGATAAGCCCGCACATTCTTTGATGTTGTATTGTAATCGGTTTCTCTGTCTACTGTTCTTTATGAAAGTAAATTTAAGTTCTCTTTCCGATGGGAAAAATTCCTGTACATTTCATATTTTTTGTGATTAACAGCTCACGAGGTTGCAATCTAGCCATCACAACAACCTACTGCCTTGTTCTCGACTATTTTCATGTAGCGTATTCATTCTCCTCTAGCCAAACATGCTTGACCCCAGCGAGATTCGAACAAGAGTCTCTTGGCTCGGTAGGCACACTCTAATATAAACACTTTATTGTATAGTTTTTTCCTTGAAATAATAATTTTATTGCCTAAATAAGCATCCCTTTACAATTCCTCTATTCAGCTTGAACATTCTTCATCGGGCGGACACGGTTATCGAAAACGGCTCTAACGATTTTTATGGAAATTTGACGGTTCATGTATATGTTTGGGGAAAGAAATACTGTCTAATTGGGAAGTATAATTAAAATATCATAAATTTGGCTTGAGGTCTAGACAGAATACATTTACGTCAGCTGATATTCCCGCAAGTATTCATTAAAGAGTGAAATAAATAAATAAATAGATTTTGCGCAAAGTCTTCAAAGTCTGGATCTGTAGGCCTATCAGAATTTTATTAACTCTGAAAAGATGTATACAACTATACATACATACGCTAAACCAGGATTTTTCCGTGGTGGAGGGGGGGGGGGAATTAGAGCAAACACACATACATTACTTCTGGATACGCCAATGGTTGGCATCGTGGAATAAATTCATTGAAGTTATTGATTAATTTAACCTTTCTTCATTTCTTTCTTTCTTCATTTCTTTCTTTTTTTTTTCAATCTTTATTTCTTCATTTCCTTCTTTGTTTCAATCTTACTTTCTTCATTTCTTTCTTTCTTTCAATCTTTCTTCATTTCTTTCTTCCAATCTTTCTTTCTTCATTTCTTTCTTTCTTCATTTCTTTCTTTCTTTCAATCTTTCTTCATTTCTTTCTTCCAATCTTTCTTTCTTCATTTCTTTCTTTCTTTCAATCTTTCTTCATTTCTTTCTTCCAATCTTTCTTTCTTCATTTCTTTCTTTCTTTCAATCTTTCATTTCTTTCTTCCAAACTTTCTTTCTTTCTTTCTACATTTCTTACTTTCTTCATTTCTTTCTTTCTTTCAATCTTTCATTTCTTTCTTCCAAACTTTCTTTCTTTCAATCTTTCTTTCTTCATTTCTTTCTTTCTTTCTACATTTCTTACTTTCTTCATTTCTTTCTTTCAATCTTTTTTCATTACTTTCTTCCAATCTTTCTTACTTCATTTCTTTCTTTATTTCAATCTTTCTTCATTTCTTTCTTCCAATCTTTCTTTCTTCCAAACTTTCTTTCTTTCAATCTTTCTTCGTTTCTTTCTTCCAAAATTTCTTTCTTAATTTCTTTCTTTCTTTCAATCTTTCTTCATTTCTTTCTTCCGAACTTTCTTTCTTTCAATCTTTCTTTCTTCATTTCTTTCTTTCTTTCTACATTTCTTACTTTCTTCATTTCTTTCTTTATTTCAATCTTTCTACATTTCTTTCTTCCAAACTTTCTTTATTCATTTCTTTCTTTTTTCAATCTTTCTTCATTTCTTTCTTCATTTCTTTCTTTCTTTCAATCTTTCTACATTCCTTTCTTTCATTCTTTCTTTCTTTCGTTCTTTCTTTCTTCCTCCACTCTTCCTATTTTCATGCGCGCCGCACCTTTTAGGTGTGTTGACATCACGGAATATATTCATTTAACCTATTAATCTTTCTTTTCTTCTAGCATCTCTTTCGTTTTCTTTCTTTCTTCCATTCTTTCTATTTCTATCATACGTTTAGTTCCGAAATCTCTCTTTTTAAAAAATGTTCTAGAAAAAATCTAGACGGTGTTAACAAGGGACCAGCTAAAAGACAAACTGGCGACAGATTCTCCAACACGAACCCAAAACCAAGAAAAACCAAGAGTAGTCAGCCTTTAATCGACTTCCCAGAAACCCTCTCTTGTCCAGGATGTGCAAGGGATGTAATTCATGCATTGGTCGTCTGCCAACAGGATGGCGATGTCACGAGAACCTTCAGGAGACACTAGACAACGCTTTCAATTCATGATCTTATCACACGGGACTAAAACTTCGTCAGAGCAAGTCGTGATTTATCAGGAGGAACCAGTATGGCGGAGCATGATGCGCTGGACTTACAAGAATTTAAACTATGGCGGCTGTAAATCTAAATACATCTAAAATCTAGGTTACACGAACCAATTCAAAAAAAAAAAAAAAGGTCAGTCAATTTTTTGGTCAGACAATATAATCAAGTGTTGAAGCAACTCGTGACCCCATGGGATATTCTCAAAAAAAAACGTTGAACGTTACAAATCAAAGTCCTATCTTGTATTAGACCTTTTACTGCATTTAAAGCTATAGATTATAAAATGAATTAACATTAACTATAAAGTTAGGTTCAGACCATAGCTAATAGGCCTGTCCAGCTTTTAATCTGCCTGGTTGTGCGGTTTGCGCGCTGGACTGTCGTTCGGACTTATCGATGGTCCCGGGTTCAAACTCTGCCCGTCGGCCTGCAGGAGGTTTGGACCAGGAAGTAATTATCTTCAACTCTGAAGGAACATCCGAAACACGAAAAACATTTCACAAAACATTGTACAAATCTCATTGACATGAGATGAGCCATAGTTGTTCAATGACTGAAGGAGGCCAACAATTTTATATTGTAACATTTTGTTAGAAAATATAAGAAAGCTGATCAAAATTAAATTAATTTGAATGAATTTAGTCGAAGTTTTTTTTCCCCTCTTAGATTATTCTTACAATCGACCTAGCAAATCAATATTTTAATGGCGGATGTTCTACTGCCCCAAACCAAAGTCTCCTGTTTTGTATTTGCTTCTACCCAGTTCTATTGATACACAGTAACACACTTACATGTGAACCGGATGTATATTAGACATGATAATGTATGCAGAGAGCACACGGAGTAGTCTTTGAACGACGGAAAAAAGGAGAGATATGCTCTTCTGTTTTTAAATGACAAGTAAAAGAGATGTACTTCTGTCGTAAACGAGATAGATGTTACTGTTGTCTTCAAGGGAAGAAATGTACTTCTGTCTTATAGAAGAAAGAACTTCTGTCTTATAGACGAAAGATGTACCTTTGTCTTATAGAAGAAAGATGTGCTTTTATCTTACAGAAGAAATATGTATTTTTATAGAAGGAAGCTGTACTTTTGTCTAATGGAAGAAATATGTACTTTTATAGAAGAAAGCTGTACTTTTGTCTTATAGAAGAAAGCTGTACTTTTATAGAAGAAAGCTGTACTTTTGTCTTATAGAAGAAACTTGTACTTTTATAAAAGATGTACTTTTGTCTTATAGAAGAAAGATGTACTTTTGTCTTATGGAAGAAATATGAATTTTTATAGAAGAAAGCTGTACTTTTGTGTTATAGAAAAAAGCTGTACTTTTATAAAAGAAAAAGAAAGATGTACTTTTGTCTTATAGAAGAAATTTGTACTTTTATAAAAGATGTACTTTTGTCTTATAGAAGAAAGATGTACTTTTCTCTTATAGAAGAAATATGTACTTTTATAAAAGAAAGATGTACTTTTGTCTTATAGAAGAAATTTGTACTTTTATAAAAGATGTACTTTTGTCTTATAGGAGAAACATGAACTTTTGTCTTATAAAAGAATGATGTACTTTTGTCTTATAGAAGAAATATGTACCTTCGTCTTATAGAAAGAAATATGTACTTTTATAACAGAAATGTGTACTTTTGTCTTAGAGAAGAAAGCTGTACTTTTGTCTGATAAAAGAAAGATGTACTTTTGTCTTAGAGAAGAAAGGTGTACCTTTGTCTTATAGATGTCACATGGCTTATCCAAACTAATTGATACAATTACATTTAATATAAGCTTTGTTTTTTTTTTAGAGGTATATCTTTTTTTTTTTTTGTTGTAATAATGAACTTTCTATAGATTTTTTTGTTTACATTCGAGAGTTTCACTACAATAACCGAAGCATTCACCCACAGTGGACTTGGTGTGGACAATATCAATTTCACAAGAAATAAGTGTTTAACTGGTCAATATAGGAATATTTGTTTTTTGACCTCGTTTGACCAGACGGCCCCTCATTTCTAAATCACTACGAGTTATCAGATATTCCCTAACGCCCACTCAATCTCTTTTTAGTACGCCCCTATTGATGTAAACTAAACCCTGTAATGTCAATCAACCTATTCTTCCTGTAAGTACGCAATGTAAGCAGAGAGTCTTAGGCAGTCAAGGTTCGACACCAGACTCGAGCAGAGTTGTGTTGGCTGAGCAGCACGGAAAACCTTCTCCCAGATACCCACTCCCCCCACTGGTTCACAAAAGAGATTCAACTCTGAGCATGCTATAAGCATGAAAGTCACTCTATAGGCCTATATTGTTGATGCGTTGGTGTGGTTGGTTGATCAATCTTAAACGTATAGATCTAGTTTAGTGTAGATGTTAAACGCGAGCTAAATACGGACACATCCAACAACTAATAGATAGATTGGAGAATCCAGCTATTAACTGAACAACAGTTTATTTCAGAATGAGAGCACAGTCGACGTCGTCTCCACACTACAAGCCGGTCTCCTTCGTCGTCGTTCGTCCGTTAATTCTCTTCTATTTCCGATCTCACTTTTTAAATGATCTGTCGCAGAGATTAGAGACAGGGTTACTGCAGCGATCGGACCCCATGATGACTTGCTAACTATTGTAAAAAAAAACAAAAAAAAACGCAAGCTAAAATCTATGGCCACATTACAAGATCTTCGGGGCTCGCAAAGACCTTCCTTCAGGGAACAGTACCAGGAAAAAGAAGAAAAGGAAGACGAAGAAAGCGATGGGGGTGGGAAGACAACATAAAAGAATGGACGGGCCTGCCATTGAAAGAGGTTCTAAACAAGGCAAAAGACAGTCGACAAGTCTTGCCTGGTGCCCCAACGGTCCAACAGACGAAGGGATAGGTAATGGTAAACGCAGCACAAGCTGTGACCTACATATTTTGCCACAGCCAGGGCAAGCATAACCATTGTCCGCCGATGGTCGATTAAGATTTTCTTTTCGCTGTCCATGTCTGTCCTCGGCAGCAGATTTTCGTTTGGTCTCAAATGTGTTTCCCACTTTCTGGTTCTGAAGCCGCATGCGACTAGGTTCTCTCTTCTAGGTCAGATAAGGCAAGTGGGCGCCTAAGTTGGTTTTTAAAGCGTCTCCGTGGGGCACCTCTATTATGTCGACCACCTTTCAGCTCTGAAAATAGTAAACAAAATAATAAAGAAATTACAATGAAATGTTGTATGAAAATATCGAAAGAGTTATTGTGTATGACTTTATGTTCTAATTTTAGACGTGTTATCTATGACTGGTACGTATACTTTGCGGTAAGGAATACTAGAGACACGCAAATGTTCATACTAATAGTATGCTATCTTGACGTGTCATTAGGACTAAAGACTAGAATCACTAGATGTATTTAAAAAGCCAAAGTTGAAGCCAAACAAATGATAGAATGTCGAGCTTGGTCGAAACTTGAAAGAACTTACATTCATTAATCTTTCAGGATCTCTCGTCTGGGGTCATGTTGACACCCAACACTCACTAATTGTCAGTGTCATCTGTTTGAGCCAGAAATAGTTAGATCTAGAGGATTTAATTACAGTGCTATCAGATTAGACTGATTGTTGATGTGTAACGTGTATAAGAGATAATATACTAAACATAATACTAAACATAATACTAAACATAATACTAAACATAATACTAAACATAATACTAAACATAATACTAAACATAATACTAAACATAATACTAAACATAATACTAAACATAATACTAAACATAATACTAAACATAATACTAAACATAATACTAAACATAATACTAAACATAATACTAAACATAATACTAAACATAATACTAAACATAATACTAAACATAATACTAAACATAATACTAAACATAATACTTGCTTAACGCAACATACCCCATCCCCCGTGGCTAATTGGGTCGTAACCACACTTTTCTACCAAATTCGGTTTTTACAAAGTTTATATCAGCTCACTCTGTTTGTCTGTCTGGTTAAAAGTGTGTACACATTATTTCTCCCACACACCTTCTCGGATCAAGCTGAAACTTTGCACGATAATTCATTGGCATAAACAAGACATGAATCAATTAAAAAAATTAACGCGTTATCAGATCAAGTGGATGCTTTAAACAATTATTTATTATACCTTACAAAACATAAACAAATTAACCAATTAGTCAGTTAACTATTGGTAATTGTTTATTTTGGTTGATATCGAAAAGGGAAAATAACTTCTACATTCTTGTGTGATATAATTGTTAGTGTGAAGTTATTCCCCTTATATACGTTTTTTTTATAAACATCTTGCTTGTTGGTTACCGGACTTGATTCTCATGACTTCCGGTTTTCTAGTTGTTGATCAGTGATCCAGTCTTGTTCACTGCCAGAGTCTATTTGGCCCAATCCTTTCGTTATGTCTGGGAGAGGAGCTAAATGTATTCAAAAAATACCTGAGCCCTTTCAAAACTTGAAATAATATGGAAAGACAAAGACATAGCCCTCGGCATCAAAATAAGACTGATGCGCTGCCTGGTCATGGCCACATTTTATATGCTTGTGAGTCTTGGACGCTGACAGCAAAGTGCTAATATTAAATTATTCCCCCTTCATGTTTGGGGCTAAACATTTACTTAAAGTCATTTGATAGCATTGCCATTCGTTGCTCAGACTCAGAGTTTGTATCATTTTACAATGATTAAATATCTTTTTGATTTGTTGCCCACTAGATCATGAAATAAAAAGAAAGTAAAGCCAATGGCCTTGCCCACTTGGGCTATCAATGTTTGCAGATCAAATCTCTTAATGTCCGCTTCTAGACTATAAACGTGTCAAACTCAATCTTTATTCTTCTGTGTTTTTTCACATGGCTTCCATCATGGGGTTCAACACGATTGAAATGAAAATGTAGCTCTATTACACTTTCCCCCAAATAGTGCTGGGTATAACCAAAGTTGATTTCTAGGTCTATTTTCAGAAAATCTCTGACATACTTTGGGCTCATACATCACGCCAATCCATTGTTGTATTCGAATACCCATGGCCATCGTAAAGGATAATTGGTGGATCTTTGACCATGAACGATTCTTTCCATTAGCACTTGTTCCGGTCTACCAAAAGCGAACCGGATGCAGACGGCAAGCCCAGGCTATTTGGAGGTAAGACCCTGAGAGTGAGACAGGTAGATTCAAAACTGAAATCGTGTCGGTGATTGGCTGGAAAATGTCGTGCTGGCAGATAAACATTGGATGAAAGAAATGTAGTCATACAAACTTCTTCACTCTTGCTTTTATATCCTAGCGAGAGAGTGGCGCTTAGCTGACGAGACTAAGATTAGACAAATAGAATTAAACCTACCTTTGTATGCGTCAGATAGACTGAGTTGAAATGGGTTAGTAACTAGACTGAGTTGAAATGGGTTAGTGACTAGACTGAGTTGAAATGGGCTAGTAACCTAAGCGAGCGAGGTAATTGTAACTACGAAAATCGACACATATCTGCGAGAAACATATATAAATATAGATCTATATTGTTTAACGTTAGTTACTCAAGGTAAGATAACAACACACACAAAGCAACGTCAGCCTTTAATACTGAGCATAAAAAAACCAAGTCTTTGTTTGGAATTACGCAATGTCATCCTTACCATTCTTCTTTCGAATTCTATAATAAGGCTTGTAATATTGAAAAATCATTGCAGTGCCTTCCACATATAACTCTAGTGAAGATTAGTTTTCCCGGGACTTCATTGGGGAAAAAATTATCGCCAGACCAGACAAATTGTAAAGAGTAACCAATGATAGATAAATTATATATAGTCCTTTAAACTCCTCATGAGCTCACTACAGTGCTGCTTGGCCTCAGTCTTGGGTTGACGACAAGTTCACATCAGTAAATCGTACCGGTCTGTCCACTTGTGGAGCTCCGCCACGTGTTGTCCAGGAACATTGTTGATTATCCCAGCTTTAAGTGTGGACATAAAAACATCAGATCAATGGGCCTTCAGGCTGATCTGTCAGCTGGTGAACGATCCGAGGAAATCATTGACTATTGGTAGTTTTGGATCTTCGACCTAGTAATGAAGATGAAAGACTGATATATTTTTTTGGCCACTCGCTGGTGCTCCTATATATATCTGCGACTACTTCTGGGTGTGTATGTGTCCAAGAACGGTTGGACTTTACAAGTAAATAAAGACATTGACCTTCAAAACTTCGAAGATCATGCATTTCGTTTGAGATGAAAGCCCATGTGGGTTGTATGTCTAGGGCTGGAAAAGGGACAAGCAAAGGAAACAGAGAACTATGAACAATTCTGAACAAAGTTCTTACATTTGTTGTTGTGATACCATAAAATTAGGTTGTTTTTTTATGCACTGTGTCTTTTGGAAAGTGAATTAAAAAAAAAAAAAAAAAAACTTTACGCAATAAGGAAGGGCGTGTACATGGGACAATCTCTCCATGTGTAAAACACTTGTGATGGCATGCGCCCCAACCTCTGATCACCCAGTCCATAGACTGGCTAAGGATGTACTATTCGCTCGGTGAAACCTCTCTTACTGGCAGTGCTTCTCGTCTGGACTGAAGGTCCTCAGCTGGTTACACCAACGGACAAGTCCGAGAATGCATCTGTTTTTAGGCAAGGCAGCTTTCTTCCTCTACCACTAGTCTAAGCGAGACCAATCGTTAAAGAGGGCCTGAACACTGACCTGCAACGTCACAGCCTGTGGGCAGTTTATAATGAATTTATAGCTGATGAGCTGCGGCGGGTATATTAAAATAAACAGTACCGTTATAAATGATCCTAAACTTAAAAACAATTAGGCAACGAACTGTCGACAACTGTCACTAAGTAACCTTTGACCCCAGTGACGTGGAGATTCTAGACATTCAGTCAGAACGACAGCGACCTCGGAAGTCTTTAACGCCCTGTTGTCCTCAGTGTTGAGTAGAACAATGTTAACTCTTTCTCTCCGTAATTATTTACCACATTATGGTGGAATCAACGCTGGTATCGTCAGTTAGGAGAGAAAGAGTTAATGTAACCAATTTTTCTGAAGAAGGCAGTTGGACCTCACAGTATCCGCTCCTCAAGATAAATCAAAGCTTTTGGTTCCGGTGAAGCTCAGATTGTGGTGCATTTAATTATGACATAATTAATTATGTCCCCGGTGAATGTGAAGATTATAGGCATTCAGCTAGAACGACTGCGGCCCTCAGAAGTCTTCGTCACTTTGCTTTATTGTCCTTTGTGTTGTGTATAAGATATTTATGTAATTACAAAATACTGAATTAAAAAAAAAAAATCTCGTTCGCAAGATCGTACACGGTAGCCTTCTTTTTATTTTGGGGGGAATTTGAAAATTTAAATAATAATTACTTTAAATCGTATTTCAATGTATACTGGTAAGATTTATGTTATCTGTATTCTTGAAAATAATTAAACGATGTACAAACGATGTGACATTTATTTATTTATTTTTTTTTAAATATTCTGGCATGTTTATTATGAAAGAAGAGATATAAAATAGACAATTTAAAACGTCAAATACACTAATGGAAAGAATATTGTTTCTAAATGAAGGATATAAGATAAGTGTAGGGGTTAGCTTAGAAATGTGATCAAACAAACAAAATTAAATGGCTACTTCACATATCGATGCGTCCATATTCTGTACACCGGTTACTCCAAATAAGCTCGCTATTTATGGACATACCTTAATGTTAAAACATACACAAACATTTCCAATGATTTAGCTGGTAAATCTACTTGCTATTTTAAGAAAAAAACAACAGGTCTGGGACATTAGTCACCACTCATTTAATTAGAAAACATTAGCTCCCGTAAGAGCCGTAAAAAATTGCACTAGCCGACCGGTGAAGGTCGTCTGTGCGGGGTATTGGGAATAGTTTTCAACTAGCAATAACCACGCCTCGGTAAGACCTCATTGGCTATGGTACCGCCACTGCGCAAAGCTAAAGAGACATAGTTCAATAGAGTAGTGAACAAAATAATTGTGTAACTAGTTTATAGTTTTTAATAATTATTAAAATCATTAGAATAAATAATATATTTACAATGACTTAAATAAAAATAACCATAAAAATAAATGTACTTTTTACATCTTAATATTATCAGAATTAGAAATATTAAAACTTTTGTCATTAAGTATGCTAAATTAAAGAAAAAGAAGTGTAAAATATAATCATTTAATGGGCGAAATCCTATAGGTTATTTCTAAGGGCGGTAACCAAGAATTCTCTTTTAGTGCATATAAATTAACTAATCAATTATTGTGGTAATTTAAAAAGGAAGCGTTAAAATATTTTATACATGTAAAAATGATTAGTCTTTTTCAACCAAAAATGTCACTAACAAAGCGCCAGAGCATGATAAAATAATAGTAATAATAGTACAAACAAGCGCCAGAGAATGAATACTCATTCGTCTCTAACATAATAATAATCCATAATATCCATTAGCTTGAGAGATTCCTTTAACAATTTGTGCATTACACCAATTACACTTAATGGAAGAAGAAGCAATTGTCCTAAAATATAGAATAGTTAATTCGCCTTTATCTTTGATTTTGTGAAGTCCACCAAATTCACACTAAAAATGGCCATTGTTTATTTCAAGAACCTATACTCTGGAGTCTGTATCTTCATTTCCCCACATTCATTTCTTTTCCATTCTTAACTCCCTTGTTTTCCCTATTTATCGAAAAGACGAGCTTATCGTCAGAGCCGTGATTTGATTTACGCACTACAGACCCCTACCGCTCCTCATTAGGGGTGCTAGTAGCCAGGTTGAGAGTCACTGCTCTAGTGTCTGGACTCCGTGCACTTAAATCCCTCTGACATTCTAACCAATCTCGCAATGTAACTTTGGACTTAATTTGTTCCATTGTGTAACCCGAGACTTCCCGCGTTCACCAGATCTCTATCGCGTGCCTCGAGAACAACATATTTAAGGATCTTTCTAGATAGATATGAACTCTAGCGCACTTTTACTCGACTCTAGCCAACTAATTCACTTCTGATTTAGAATTGCAATCGAATGTACTGTTATTATCTAAATATCGAATTTATAATTACAATCTGCATTACAGTTATCATCTCAATATAGTAACATCTTTTTTATAGTTACCTAACATCTTATTTATATTTAACATTTAGTTATACTTATGATTTAACTTATAGTTTATTATTATTATCTAGTTTAAGATTAGTGTATTGTATATCATTGTCATCGCTCACCACACAAATGTTTGTTTGTTTGTTTTACATGTTTCGGATGTTCCTTCAGAGTTGAAGATAATTTATTTCCTAGTCCAAACCTCCCGCAGGACGACGGGGGTTGGGAGCGGACAGGGTTTGAACCCTCGACCGTCGATAAATCCGAATGACAGTCCAGCGCGCAAACCGCACGACCAGGCAGCCATTGACACCTAATTTATAGTTACTAATTTATGGTGAATAAATAATTTCTTATCGACATCAGATTTATAATTGATGATCTATTTATAGTTAACATCTTTTTTATAATTCCAATGTCTACTCATAATTTATCATTTCAATCTTTATGAGATCCACAAAAGCAGAGCATAGGTTCAGTTCTTTGCATTGTTCTTTTCATTGTCGCAAAATAAAATATCAGGTCAGATTGTACCTCTTCCGGCTCTCTTCCAGTAAAGAGTGGACTTGTCGGTCAAGCAAAAAGATGATTTTTCAAATCCTACCATTAACTCTTTCGCTTTGACTCATATTTAAACAAAATTTGAATTGATTATTTTGATAACTATTCATGAACCTATCGAGCTGAAATTTTACACATAAATTCTTGCTGCTGGACACAATATTTTATAAAGATTTCTAAAGCATCAATTCATTAATTATTCAATTTATAAATTAAACAAATTAAAGCAAAGTGTTACAAATGTGGGACTAAGGGGAAATAACAACTAAAATGTTCTTTTTCGTTTTACTCTAACATCTCTTGTGCATGGTGGCGGTAAGACACAATCTTTCTTCATTATATTTTTGAAGCTGAAGCAGGAGTTGATTTTAAAAGAAATAGAGATCTATTACTTATGTATAGAATTATAAACTTTCTGTTTCATCGTCTGTGATTATTTTGAATAGAAAACGATTGTTAGCTTCTGATGATTGTGAGAATAGTATGCGTTGGCTGAGTAGTTAACCGCTTGGCTACCAAACCTGGGATTATGGGTTCGAATTTCGGTGAAGACTGGGATTTTGAATTTCGGAATTTTTAGGGCGGCCCTGAGTCCTTCCAACTCTAATGGTTACCTGACATAAGTTAGGGAAACTTAAGGCGGTTGGTCGTTGTGCTGGTCACATGACACCCTGCTCCTTAAAAGTAAGTAAAGTTTCCCCTTCAGACCTTGCGATCTATGGGGCAAATGGTATTAAGGTCATCTGTTTCTTTGGTCAACGAGGAGGGTGTTATGTGGCCAGCACAACGACCAACCGCCTTTACTTTCCCCAACTAAAGTCAGGTACCCATTAGAGTTGGGTTGGACTCAGGGGCACCCTAAAAATCTCGAAGTTCAAAATCGCAGGCTCGGAAGACAAGCGCGCCCCATCCGTTAATCATTGGTCAAAGAAACAGACGACCTTAACATCCGTTAATCATTGGTCAAAGAAACAGACGACCTTAACATCCGTTAATCATTGGTCAAAGAAACAGACGACCTTAACATCCGTTAATCATTGGTCAAAGAAACAGACGACCTTAACATCCGTTAATCATTGGTCAAAGAAACAGACGACCTTAACATCCGTTAATCATTGGTCAAAGAAACAGACGACCTTCACATCCGTTAATCATTGGTCAAAGAAACAGACGACCTTAACATCCGTTAATCATTGGTCAAAGAAACAGACGACCTTAACATCCGTTAATCATTGGTCAAAGAAACAGACGACCTTCACATCCGTTAATCATTGGTCAAAGAAACAGACGACCTTAACATCCGTTAATCATTGGTCAAAGAAACAGACGACCTTCACATCCGTTAATCATTGGTCAAAGAAACAGACGACCTTCACATCCGTTAATCATTGGTCAAAGAAACAGACGACCTTCACATCCGTTAATCATTGGTCAAAGAAACAGACGACCTTCACATCATCTGCCCCATAGATCGCAGGGTCTGAAAGGCGATCTTTACTTTTTAAAAATTCCTTTTAATGAATTGATTTTAATGATTGGGTAAAGAAAGTCTTCAGATTGAATGCTTGTGATTTCATAAATAGTCATTAATCTCATTAATAGTCAGTCACTTTGACCATTATTAATGAGTGGCCTATCACGAGAAGGTGGCCTAGTCTCCACGTGGCACTGAGGTCAATGAAAGCCTCGCTCTGACCCAGTGACCAGCTGTTCATCAAACCCTAACGACCACAAAATCAGAGCTTCTTCTGACCATACCCCTACAGATAAGAGAATTTAACAGCCCCCGTTTTTTTGTTTTGTTCTCCTCCTTTTTTTCCTTCCATCTTTTCGCTTATCGTCTGCTATGCCGTGTCATGCTGTCCTGAATGGGATGACGTCGTAACATTTTGTACGAAGTCGGGTAACCATGGCAACAGCGTGCCCGCCTGACCATATGACATTGTTAATCAAAAGCGTTTTTCTTCCTCTCTCTCTCTCTCCCTCCCCCCCCCCCCCCCCCCAACGACACTGTATTCAAATTTCTAGTTTCATTATTGCGTTGCAGTCAACGTAAGGGTTTTGTAAGGACTACATTAGCAGACGTCTGGTTTCGAGAGTTTGATGTTGAGAGACATGTCTTCTGTCTGCTAATTATTCATTGATGATGTTCGACCGGAATTGAAGTTTGAGCTAAATAAAGGGAAACAAATCAAGAAATACTTCGCTTTAATTTTGTTCACCATTGATTTGAAAAAAAAAAAAGGAAATTCTAATGCACTTGTCAATAAAAATAAATAAATAAATGTGTAGGTCCGTTATTCAAATACAATGTTTGATTGGTGATTTACCGACCATATCACAACATTGAAAAAACAACAAATTCTCTTTAAGGAGAAGACATTGTACCGAGTGAAATAGCATTCATTATTTTCATGTCATCAATTTTATACTAGACATAGATTAACTATGTGCTATCCAAAATAAATTTGTGTGATTGGAAATATTTGTAAAAAGCTTATATTAACTCTGTCTGTCTGGTAAAAAGTTTGGACACGATTTTGTTCCCATTTCCCATTCTCGGAGGATCAAGCACAAATTTTGCATAATTTTTCATAGTCGATGACAAATCAGTCATAAAATTAACTAATTAGTGAATCAATTAGAACTAAATTGATTATATTTATGGCAGAAGGGGAGCTAAATCCTGCCATTATCAACTAAATGGCCGTAATTAGCGGTTATTTCCCACAGATAATTGGAGCATGTCTCTCCACCCAGAGAAATGTCAGTTGTTATCTTATTCATGGCAAACCAGTAACACAGACTAAAAACGCAAAATACCTAGGTGTTATAATAAATGAAAAAACTGTCATGGAATCCACATATTGATGAAACTATAAAAAAATCAAACAAAGCATTAGGGTTTATTAAAAGAAATTTCTATAAGTCAAATAAGAACGTAGAGCAAAAATGATATTTAACCTTGGTTAGGCCAATAATAGAATATGCATCCTCCGTTTGGGACCCCTCAGGCTTTTGTTTCTGAAGTTTAATCCGACATTCGATGGTTCCCTTCATTACGTATGAAACTTTTTGTGCGACATCGTTCATCAGCGTCGACTACCTTTATGTCGTTGACCTTTCACCTGTCTTGTTTGATGAGTCGAGTGTTACCTCGGTGTTGACCTACACAAGACACAGCCCGGAGGCGCCTAACAGGTCCACAAAACTTAATGCTGTAAGAAACAATGAATAACAAGCAAAAGAAAAAGAAAGATTACTTATATAATACAGATGTTACTTCAAAAAAAAAAGATGATTACGTCATACGCGTCATGCATTTAGTCATGCAAATTAGCCAATGACTTAAATTCTGCCAAGTCACTGGTTTTCCTGGCTAGCTCAGGCAACCCATTCCATGCTCTAATAGCACTAGGGAAGAAGGAGTATTTGTACAATTTTGTCCTAGCATATGGGACAAAAGATGCACATTATCTTTGTGTCTTTCAGAGTATTTTATTAAATTTTGTATTTGAAGATTATGGTTCAGTGTTTTATGTATAATTGCTACTTTACTTTTGAGTCTTCTGTCCTGAAAGCTTTCTAAATTTAGTGATTTTACTAAAGGTGTTACTCTAGTCAAATGTGAATATTCGTTTGTTATGAATCTCACTGCTCTATTTTGTGTGTGTTCCAGTTTCTTAATGTTTTCTAGAGTTGAGGGGTCCCAAACGGAGGATGCGAATTCTATTATTGGCCTAACCAAGGTTAAATAACATTTTAGTTTTAATTTCTTATTTGATTTATGGAAATTTCTTTTAATCAACCCTAATGCTTTGTTTGATTTTTTTATAGTTTCATCAATATGTGGATTCCAGGACAGACGTTCACTAATGGACTTGTGACAACACAAGAATCAATAAAAAAAAAATATAATTAACAAGTTAGTTAATTAATTATCGGTAATTAATTATTTCGTTTGGTATTTCGAACAAGGGAAAGAAATTGGTATAAGTTAAATTAGACCCCTTTATACTCTGTAGAGAGGAAAGTTTGAAACTAACAACTATAAAGCCTTCTATTGAGAACCCCTGACTTAAACCAAAACAAAGGTAAACATAATTAATCTTAAAAAGCAATGACTATTAATTAATGCAATTATTGCTATTGCTATTGTCATCAAATGCAAAAATCAAATTTGATGAAACGCAATACTAGAAATTTAAGAGTTATCTTCCTTTTACAGATTGCTTACTACAGTAATTAGATTAACATTCGCTTTTTTATTTTGCCCGGACACCAGAAATATAATTCAAGAACAATGAATAAAATAGGATTTAATCAAAGTAATGTGATAATGTGTAGAAACAGCAAAAAAAAAAACAAAAAAAAAACACACACACAAAATAATGTGGTACATTTAAATTTGTTGGGATTGCTGCCTGGTCGTGGGAAAGGCACTGAACTGTCGTCTCCATGGTCCCGAGTTCAATCTCTGACCGCCCCCAGCTCCCATGGTTGCAAGCTTTTGTTCAACGCAGTCTAGATCTTAGGGCCTATGTACTAAGGTAAAAAAAATCTGAGGAAACATTACTCTTTGACTACATACTTTCCATTTTTTGTCCAAACTACGGCCCGCGAGCCATGTCCGGCCCTCAGTTTACAATGAAGCTGCAAAAGACCGGGTCAACAAGTTAACTTAACACATTTTACATGAGCCTGTTTGGGCCCCTAGTTGTGGTGGGCTCGGTAGAAATGAACTCATTAGCGCCCATGGTTTCTAGCCACTGCCTGTGTCAGTTTTACGTGGGCTAAAATAAATAGGGCAAATGAATATTTTTTATAATTTTTTTTTTGGATAGACATTTACAAAGGTGATTTATTTCTATCGCACTGAAAATCCACTTGTTATTGATATGTTTAAACGTGAAGTTAGATGGCTGTTAGAAGTTTAATGATATTGTTGCAATCTATATTCTAGATCAGGGGTGGTCAAATTACACGGAACGGGGGCCACATGCGACCCGCCGGAGTTGTGTATGCGGCCCGCAGACACATACATAAATTAGGTGTGCCAACAGATTATACATATGTAAATATATTAAACATATATAATTTTAAATATGTATTTCAACTATTGAAACTTCTGATTCTTATGATGAAGAGGATTAAGAAACATTGTTTCTAAACGCCATTCTGAAAAGTTTAAACGAAGATTTTTCTTATTGGCAATATGTTGAATCATTCAGTCAAAGACACAAACTCAAGGCCAGTTGTCACATCATTGTTTGATAGCCAGTGACATGAACATAGTTGGGAAGCACAGAGTAAACTTTATATTTGTGTCTCACGTGAGAAACAAAGGGGCCACAGTTGAATTGTGGGTAAGAAGTCTCGTTTTGGGAGTTGACCACATGGTCCGAAATTAGTCGACGCCTTGGGTAGTTAGCTATGTATTTGATGAATTTCATTTGGATTAAATTGTGAATTTATGTGAAGTATTTTATGTGATTTCTTGATGGCTGGTGTTGCCAATTTATTGTGAACTGTTTTATAACCATGATTAAAAGTAATTCGTCTGCTTCGATGGAGTTTATTTCTAGATGTACATGTTGTAGTGATATTACTCAGTAGATCTAGTAGACATACGCAACAACAAATGCACAACTCTAACAATACCAGAAAAGGTATAAATATAATACAAAGAAACATAAATCAACAAGAACTTGATGTATATATAATTACAAGCTGACACCAGTATTTATTCAACGCCATGAAGAACTGTGTTAAAAGTGTTGGGTTGGCTTCTAACAAGATGGCAGGTGTAAAAGCTAATGGAGCCCGTGCTTTGACATAGAAAAACATGTTTTGTAAAAAAATTAAAGAATAATATCTGAACCACAAACTTTAAACGGGAAGTTTTGCGCAAAGCTGCATTAAATATCAAACATATTGTTGACCTAAACATCTCAGTTATCAAACAGAGATAGGGGTTTTAACCACAGACAGTTCCGAAAATTAATGGAAGATTTGTAAACAAAGACTCCGATGTTCGGTACTACAGAAGTGTCCGCTGGCTTAGCGTGTGCAAGAAGAAAATGGGATGTCAAGGAAGACATGGTTGTTCCTTAAAGGACATTGACTGTGACCTCGTTACTAATATTTCTAATGAGGAGTGGGTGTTTTGAATCCAGAGTAGTACAAAGGCTTGTTTGTATTTTTAAATGTTTGTGCATGTTAAAACTTTTGAAACATAGCTATCCCATTTCTCCAGGCAAGCAAGTGAAAACAGGCTTTGTCATTTTACTTTGCGGAAAGTGGAAACTATTTCTATTTAAATGGTTGAAAAGTACAAGACTTATTTGGATTCCTTGATTATTGAATTTGAAAGCAGATTTTCAGACTTGGATCCAGTTTGTTTTTGAGAACATCAGCTTAATCCTTTTGTGCACACGTTTGCTCAGCTCCAAGCAAATTCTGACCTGAAAGAGAAGTTACAATAGGTTCTTCTTTGGGAGTCACAAGTAGTAAGCTAGTTCTACAGTTCAGGAACATTATGCGACCCCCATTCCCAAAACCTTTTTAATGCGGCCCACGACTGTTCTAGATAGTGTGTTATTGTTATCTGTGTGGTGTGTGAATTGAGAATACTGACCAGGGTGTCATTGTGTGTGTGTGTTGACCAGCTCATAGACTTCACCTGGGTGACACTGGCTATTGACACGATTTGAATGAATGGTTACAAAATTTGAAGTGTATCAAGTTTTGGAGTTATCTCGTATGGTATCATTGATGGCTTGGTCTTTTTGGTCACCAAGTCGCACTACTGGAGCCAATCCTTTATTCTACAAAAATTTAAAACATTGTTTTATTTGACGTTTCGAATGTGCCTTCGGAACTGAAGATTGTTATATCTTAGCCTTTTTTTCCCTAGTGCTATTAGAGCATGGAATGGGTTGCCTGAGCTAGCCAGGAAAACCAGTGACTTGGTAGAATTTAGGTCATTGGTTAATATGCATGACTGAATGCATGACGCTTTGGACGTAATCATCTTCTTTTTTGAAGTAACGTCTGTATTATATAAGATAAGATAAATAAGACGACGGGAGCTGGCGGCGGTGAGAGATTGAACTCGGGACCATCCAGACGACAGTCCAGTGCCTTTCGCGCGACCAGGCAGCCATCCCAGTCACAGCCCAACAATGTTACATCACAACAATGGCAATATTTTAATACAAATGAGCAACACACTGAGACCAGAGTAACATGTTTATTTCATGTTGATATCAAGACACAAAAACATTCAGAAATAAATAAATGAAACATCAAAAATGAATCCAAGTAAAAATTTATTGAAAAACATAAAACATATTCACTTCGTGACACTCCCAGCACATGTACAGAGCTAATTTTAGAACCATTACGTCACCAAATTGCTAGCAGATTTTTCCTTGGACACAATAACATCAACATTTTCATCAGCCCATGTATTGTTTAGGCGGGGGGGGGGGGGGCGAGGTTGTTTCTCCCACAAGATTTCATTTATCTTCATTCAGCACGCACATTTGTCATCCGTTTAACCAGCCTCTCAGCGTGTTAACCCTTGCACTTTCAGGTGTCTAATGTTATGAAACAAAGCCATTTTCACACTATCACTTAAATTGATAGAGCAAAGGGTTAACTTCGGGTCAGAGTCTTTACCTTCATTTGTTCTAACAAAATTTGATGTGAGCTCCACGGAGGGGAGGGGGGGCGAGGGGGTTGTTGACTAATTTAATAGAATAGATGTTTACGAATCCATGCATTTCACCCACTAGTGATGCAACCAATGAAACTGCGTGAACTGTATAACAAAGTATGACACGCAAGACCTCAGTCAAGTTTTTCCTATAGAGTTCCATTGTACTCATTTGAAATAGATCTAGTTCCAACAGTTCAAACGCACTTGTCAAAATAGAAGCGACGGAAAATTGTGTTTCAAACATTTTTTTTGTTTTTGTTTTAGGTACCAAATTCTAGACATACAGACCCACTAGAGACAGTTCTGATTATACTTTGTAATTCTATCTTTACAGTAAACCTTCTCAATTCTAGACGCACACAAAAGTTGACATTAACATTGGCAGTCATTGGAAATATTCCCATCTTACACACACACACAGGCAAACAGATACGAAGCCAAACATACGCACACACGCACACCCACTGACATGAAGCCAAACAGTCGAGGAACTACTACCATGTCTGTAATTAACGTCCGCCGCCACCACCTTGACCTTGCTGGTCTGCAGAAGACATGATGACCATCATGATAATCAGAGGCACCAGGTACATCCACTGAAAAATACAAGAGACAGAAAATGAACAAGCGACTTACAGAATGAATCCATAGTGTAAACAAAACACAGGGGACACAACTCATTCCAACGGCTGTGAAGTATAATTATCTCCCTTTTGATCTATTTCTTTTTCTTCTCTACAATATTGTTTCAACGCTTTCAGCTATTTTATATACAGCATGAAAAAAATTATAGTTAAAAAACAAAAGCAATACACAGACTACACACATGACCATACATTGAGGCATTCAATCTACTAGTCCAGTGCATAGTAGGCTTATAGTCCAGTGCATAGTAGGCTTATAGTCCAGCGCATAGTGGTCTCGCCACTTTTACATTATGCTTTCAATCCTCAATCTGCAAAAGGTTTTGTCATGGATACTAAAACTTTTGCAATGTTTGAGACAATGTTCATGAGTGCGGAGGTTTCATATGCAGACTAGTGTATATCAAACTTTTACTAGTGGCTCCCCCCCCCCCTCCCAAGGCTGGGCTTTGGCATAGGCAAACTAGGCAGCTTGTAAGTTCTATATAACAACATCCAACATGACACAGTAAGTTCTATACAGCAACACCCAACATGACACTGTAAGTTCTATACAACATCCAACGTGACACTGTAAGTTCTATACAACAACATCCAACATGACACAGTACGTTCTATACAACAACATCCAACATTACAAGACAGGCAAACACGAAGGACACATTAAAAAAAACAAAACAGACTTCCAACTAACAAGACTGTCTTTTAGAAACTACAGTTGAAAGCCAAGAGAGAGAACGTCGACAATCTGTTTGCACAATTTAAATAGCTCTTGGTGATGTCTAAAAGAGAAGGATATGAATGTACAGTTCTTTCAATATGGAACATGCAAAGTCAAAGGTCATGAAGTGGCTGTATTGCTTGGTGAAGTCTGATGTAACCTTGAGTAAGACTACAGCAGACGACTTTTAAAAATAGGGAGGAACGACCGATGAAAGTCACTTCAAGCGAGACCAAACGCCACAGTAGGACTGAAATCTGACCTGTGACGTGACAACGAGCTACTGGTCCCCACTTGAGCACAGGTTCCCACGTCACATGTCAAAGTTCAGGCCTACCGTGACGATTGGTCTGGGTTCAAGTCTCGGTTCAACTCGGAGACTGAGCTATAGAAGGATGTGTGTTGATTGTTTTGAAGCGATGTGCATTTTGTGTTCTTTGTTCTATCTCCATTGGAAGTGGAAGCTACGTGTATTGCCTACAAAAGATGCGTTCAATTAGGTTAAAAAAGTTTGAGTCAAGTTCTATATACAATAGGCCTACAACTGTTTAGTTTGGACTAGCTGTCTGGGGCTACAACCCAACGGACTACCATGTAAGAACACTATGTAGAGTCTAGAACCACTACTGGAATCAATGTTAAGATCAATTCTATGAACACAGAAATAGGCCTACATGACGAATGTCAGCTCAGCACAAGTCTAATAAGCGTGCAAGGGAGATAACTATGACTATTGACAACCAACTGTTCCCCCAACTTCCTGGCCAATGTATTTGTGATAATAGATACTCTAGTACGCAGACTCCGCTGCCCCCCCCCCCAAATTGTCTTTCTCCTGGCCTGGAGAGTCCGTGTAATTGGTTACTGCTTCATTTCTGCTTAAGTCCAGCGTTTCTCAACATTTGTACATTTCAGATAGTCAAATATTTTCCGTATCCAATGGCCTAAACCTTCTTCCAGCAAGTGTTTACTGACATCGTTATCTGACCCAGAGTTCATGCCAGTTGATAGTTTAATTAGATAATTACAAGACAAGAGACGCACAACATCAAAGTCTGATATGTGCAAGACTCAAAACGTCTCGAGATAAACACAGACATGGATGCAGACAACATTGAGCTGTAAGTTCAAAACGTCTCGAGATAAAGACAAGACACACACGAGGACAACCGTGTGCGTTCATAGAAATGACCAACGACAAAAGCGGCTGTTCATTTGACCCTCCACCGCCGGGCCTCCTTCTTCCGGTAGCCAGGGTGTACATGGCACCCTGGCCTGCGTGCGCACACACAAAGCCTCTCTAACATTGGCCAGGGAAATGACTGCCTGCTTCCATATCAGCATGGACAAATCATTCTTGTTGTCCTACGGCAGCTTTCATCGGACAAACAAACACACCTCTATCTTCAGTAGCACACATACACACACTTATATGCAGAAACACACATGCACGATAAATGCATTTGATTCACGTGACTCGTGGAGGCTGTCATTTTAATTTTTAAATTGCACCCGGACCCCAATAATAGAACTAACCCTCTCACTTTAAAATTGATCAGTCATAAAGACAAGAATGACGTCATCAATGTCACAGTCAAGATATGGAGACTTCCGGTCGCATAAATGAAAAAATCGCAACAATGACAGTGAATTCGAAGTCTTCTTCTTACAATAGGAATTTAAAAAAACACACAAAACAAAACAAAACAAAAACAACAACAAAAGATAACACAACAATAACAGCAAAATACAGATAGTACAAAGAAACGTAAAATATTGTTAGGTATAAACTCAAGTGTCTTTACTGTCTTTTATTGTGATCCAACTTTTGACATACTGGTATGGCTCAAGGCAAACAGCTCAATGCACGGGGAGAAAAAAAGCTACATCCCTTGTGCACTGGGCCAATAACAGGAAAACAAATTGTCTAATCAACACTAACACCAGGTCAATAACAAACACCAGGTCAATAACAAACACCAGGTCAATAACAAACACCAGGTCAATAACGAACATGATGTCAATAACAAACACCAGGTCAATAACGAACATGATGTCAATAACAAACACCAGGTCAATAACAAAAACCAGGTCAATAACAAAAACCAGGTCAATAAAAAAAGGTCAATAACAAACACCAGGTCATTAACAAACACCAGGTCAATAGCAAAAACCAGGTCAATAACAAACACCAGGTCAATAACAAACACCAGGTCAATAACAAACATGATGTCAATAACATACACCTTGATTTGATTTGATTTTGGGCTCATCGGCACAATTTAGGCCATGTCGTGCCTGCAGTCCCTCAAGGGCCACTCTCCCTCCACACAACAAGGGCCAAATTCCATACAGTCAAATCATTAAAATCAAGGTCTATTCACAGTTAAAATAGTAGAGGTAGTAAAAATTTAATAATTTGGTAAAATTCTAATGTAAATAGTACATGTCTACAGAATTCATAAATCAGATCTTCGTAGACAACCCCACTTCCCGGATAAAGCCCAGTACCTTCCCAGGGTCGACATTATTGAATAGTGTTTTTAAATTAGTGGCTCTAAAATATTTCTCCCTGACATCCTGGTATCTGGGGCAGTCGATGAGGATATGTTCCACAGTGAGGCGGGAGTCACAATACTCAGAGTGGGGGCTCTTCTTTCTTCAGCACAAAAGAGTGCGTGATGTAGGTGTGGCCAATCCTAAGTCTGGATTTGGTCGTGCTACCACGCTTTGTCAGACCCTTAGATGTGGACCGCCACCTGACATCCGCCACAATCTGCCTGAGTTTATTGTGAGTCTCAGCCTCCCATCGGTCCTGCCACTCTTGGTAGGTGGCAGAGGCAATACTTTGTCTCAGGTCCGAGCAGGGAATTTTGTTCCTGACACCGCATGATTTAGGGCTCTCTTTGCTTCTCTGTCTGCGGCTTCGTTTCCTTCAATGCCCACATGGGAGGGGACCCAGATGAAGGTGACATCCCTATGATCGGCTGTTATTTGGTCCAACAGCTTCAGACTCTTATGTACCAATGGAATGTCAGTCTTCATCCGCCCCAAAGCTTGCAATGCAGATCTGGAGTCGGAGCAGATTATAAATTTCTTCCTTTCTGATGCTTTGACGGCCATAAGTGCGAGCGATATTGCATGCAATTCGGCCGTAAAGATGGAGCAGCCATCGGGGAGTCTACGGGAGATTGTTTTGTTCCGAAAGGAGCAGGCACACGCGACCTTTCCATCCATTTTGGATCCGTCTGTGTAGATGGTGCCACAATCTCCGTAGCTCTCTTGCAGTTCCCTAAAGTGGACTTGTAGTATGCTTGGGTCTGTATTTTCTTTTTTGAAATTAAGGAGGTATAAATTTAATTTGGGTTTATTCATTAGCCAAGGAGGATTCTGAGGGGTTTCTATTTTAGAGATTTGGTCAATGGGTGGAGTTAAGTTTTGGATGGGTTCTCTCATTCGAAGGCCTAACGGCTGTATGACGTTAGGCCTTCGATTGTATAATTCTACCTCTGTGGGGTTAAATATGGAGTCGAGATTTGTGATTTGTGATTTTGGGCACATCGGCACAATTTAGGCCATGTCGTGCCTGCAGTCCCTCAAGGGCCACTCTCCCTCCACACAACAAAGGTCAAATTCTATACCGTCAAATAATTAAAATCAAGGTCTATTTACAATTAAAATAGTAGAGGTAGTAAAAATTTAATAATTTGGTAAAAATATAATGTAAAAAGTAGAAATCAGATCTTCGTAGACAATCCCACTTCCCGGATAAAGCCCAGTACCTTCCCAGGGTCGACATTATTGAATAGTGTTTTTAAATTAGTGGCTCTAAAATATTTTCCCCTGACATCCTGGTATCTGGGGCAGTCAATGAGGATATGTTCCACGGTGAGGCGAGAGTCACAATACTCACAAAGTGGGGGCTCTTCTTTCTTCAGCACAAAAGAGTGCGTGATGTAGGTGTGGCCAATCCTAAGTCTAGACATGGTCGTGCTACCACGCCTTGTCAGACCCTTAGATGTGGACCGCCACCTGACATCCGCCACAATCTGCCTGAGTTTATTGTGAGTCTCAGCCTCCCATCGATCCTGCCACTCTTGGTAGATGGCAGTGGCAATACTTTGTCTCAGGTCTGAGCAGGGAATTCGAGTTCCTGATACCGCATGATTTAGGGCTCTCTTTGCTTCTCTGTCTGCGGCTTCGTTTCCCTCAATGCCCACATGGGAGGGGACCCAGATGAAGGTGACATCCGTATGGTCGGCTGTTATTTGGTCCAACAGCTTCAGGCTCTTATGTACCAGTGGAATGTCAGTCTTCATCCGCCCCAAAGCTTGCAATGCAGATTTGGAGTCGGAGCAGATTATAAATTTCCTCCTTTCTGATGCTTTGACGGCCATAAGTGCAAGCGATATTGCATGCAATTCGGCCGTAAAGATGGAGCAGCCATCGGGGAGTCTACGGGAGATTGTTTTGTTCCGAAAGGAGCAGGCACACGCGACCTTTCCATCCATTTTGGATCCGTCTGTGTAGATGGTGCCACAATCTCCGTAGCTCTCTTGCAGTTCCCTAAAGTGGACTTGTAGTATGCTTGGGTCTGTATTTTCTTTTTTGAAATTAAGGAGGGATAAATTTAATTTGGGTTTATTCATTAGCCAAGGAGGATTCTGAGGGGTTTCTATTTTAGAGATTTGGTTAATGGGTGGGGTTAAATTTTGGATGGGTTCTCTCATTCGAAGGCCTAACGGCTGTATGACGTTAGGCCTTCGATTGTATAATTCTACCTCTGTGGGGTTAAATATGGAATCGAAAGCAGGGTTCGTAGGGTTGGATTTTAGCTTGACTATATACTGCATTGCAAGCTTTTTCATTCTTATATCCATGGGGAGTTCTCCAGCCTCCACATGGAGGCTTGGGATAGGAGATGTACGAAACGCGCCGAGACAGAGACGCAGGGCAGCATTTTGTATTGGTTCCAGTATTTTTAGGTACGACTTCCTTGCTGCTCCATATATTATGGATCCGTAGTCTAGCTTGGATCGAATTAGACTCCGATATAGCAGCAGCAAAGTATCTCTGTCAGCTCCCCAGTCCGTATGGCTGAGCACTCTAAGTATGTTTAATGACTTTTGGCATTTTCTCTTAAGTTCCTTAATGTGGGGGAGAAAATTAAATTTGGAATCTAGAGTGAGGCCTAAAAATTTTGTAGTTTTCACGACAGGGATCTTCTTTTTGTGTATAAATAGTTCAGGGTCTGGGTGGAGTCCCCTTAAATTACAAAAATGCATACTAACTGTTTTGGAGTCCGAAAATTTAAAACCATTATCGTTTGCCCAATTTTGAATTTTGTTTAAACATAACTGTAATTTTCTTTCTAGGGTGTTCATGTTTTTCCCATAAGTAAAAATGACAAAGTCATCAACATACAAAGAGCACTCTATGCCAGGGGACAGAGCATTTATGATGCTATTTATTTTAATGTTGAACAGGGTGACTGACAGAATGCTGCCCTGGGGTACACCCATTTCCTGGTCATGAGTGTCAGAAGTGGTGTTGCCCACTCGAACCTGAAATTTTCGGTCTTTCAGGAATTCCCCCACAAAACGGGGGAGATGTCCCTTAAGCCCCATAAGCTCCAGATCACGTAGAATGCCATGTTTCCAGGTTGTGTCATAGGCCTTTTCTATATCGAAGAATACAGCTACTAGATGTTCTCTTCTGAGTAATGCATTTCTGATACAAGCTTCCAGCCTTACCAGGTGGTCAGTTGTTGTCCGCCCTTGCCGGAATCCGCACTGGTAGTTAGAGATCACTTTGTTCCTCTCCAGGTACCAGACCAGCCTACTGTTAATCATTCTTTCCATGGTTTTGCAGATGCAGCTTGTTAGTGCTATTGGTCGATAGTTAGCTGGGTCAGAGCCGTCTCTTCCCGGTTTAGGTATCGGTATAACTGTGGCTTTCCTCCAGCTGTTTGGGAAAGCGCCTGTTTGCCACACACAGTTATAGACCCCTAGCAGGACTGCCAATGAGGGTTCGGGAAGGTGCTTGAGGAACTGGTAATGGATTTCATCTTCTCCAGGCGCTGTGTCATGTGACTTGTCTAGCGATTCCCTCAGTTCCTCAAGCGAGAACGGTTTGTTGTAGTCTTCATTGTTTTCTGACCTGAAATCAATGGAGTGTCTTTCCTCCCTGGTTTTGACTTTTTGAAACTCTGGCGTGTAATGTGCAGTGGATGACTTTTCTGCTATTGAGGATGCAAGGCAGTCAGCTATTTCTCTGGGGGACGTGACAGTTCGTCCTTGGTTTTTCAGATGCCCTATTGCATTTGATTCTTTCCCTTTGATTCGCCTTACTGCCTTCCAGACCGCTCTAGCAGAAGTTTTGGCATCCAGACTGCCGACAAAACTTCTCCAGGAATTCCTTTTGGCTGACCGTATGGTTTGTCTAGCCTTTGCTCTAGCTATTCTGAATAGCTTTAGGTTTTCCTGGGATGGATTTTTTATAAATGCAGCCAGTCGTTTTTTCCTATCGCCAATAGCACCTTTGCAGGCTGTATCAAACCATGGTTTGCTAGGCCGTTTTGGATTTGCGGAGGTTAGGGGGACAACTTTCCTGGCTATACTAAGTAGCTTGCTAGCAAAGGTATCAGCTGGGTTCTGCTCATCGAGGATATTTTCTGTAATATCCTCTGAGCATCTTTTTTGGAATTCTTCCCAATCGGCCTTATTCAGTTTCCACCGCTGAGGTCGTCCCAATGAGGGGAGATTGTTAGCAATGATGATTGGGAAGTGGTCACTTCCCCGTAGATCATTGCTAACTGACCATTTAAAGTCGTCCAGAAGTCCAGGGACGCATACGGTGAGGTCAATGCATGTGAGAGATCCAGTTCCTGGGTGCAAGTAGGTCGGTGATGCATCATTAAGTATGCATAAATCATGTTGGAGGAAGATATCCTCCAGCATACGGCCTCTTGTGTCGGTATTGTTGGAGCCCCACATGGTGTTATGGGCATTGAAATCCCCAAGGATTATGTAAGGCCGGGGGAGTTGTTTCAATAGGTCCTCCATGTCTGTTTGGTTTAATGGAGCGCCTGGTGGTAAATACAGGCTGCAGCAAGTGATAACCTTGTGAAGGGTTATCCTAGCTGCTACGGCCTGTAGTATGGTCTGTAGTTCAACCCTCTCATGGGGGATGCTATCCTTCACAAGGATACAGACTCCACCTGATGCTCTCTCTGCATCCTCAACATTCTTGCTGTAAGCACTGTAGCTTCGGAAGCTGATGCTATCTTTCAGAAATGTTTCCTGTAGACAGACAGCTACAGGAGTCTCAGAGTCCATCAGTAGCTGCATCTCCTCATAATTGGCCTTGAGGCCTCTGCAATTCCACTGTACAATTCTGGAATCCATGGCTTATTCTAGATGACCTACTTGGAGCTATTTGGCTTTGGGAGGCCCCCGGAGGGGTTTCCCTTAATTCCAGTGACCTTGGTATTTTTATTCTTGGGTTTGGATGGAGAGGAGGACAACCCCCTTTTGGGGGAAGTCTTTCTCTCTGGAGAGGGGAGATCCCTCTGGTTAGAGCGGAGGTTATTTCCTCCTCGCTCACCTCGGGCATCCTCTCCGCTTTGATTTCTCCCCTTAGGGAGTTGGTCAACCTCTAGTTCGGTAGAGGTTGGGGTGTCTGACTGGTTTCTCTGAGGAGAACCTGTGTCAGACATGATGTCTCCGGGTTCTCCCGGAGTATTGGTTTTGACTAGCTGCTCAGTCTCCATGCTCTCATCAGCGAGCACAGAGAACCTGTTCTTTAGCATGACAACAGGGCTTTCTTGTTTCTTCAGAGGTGTGTTCTTTGGCGGTGTTTTCTTCTGAGTTGGAGGAGGAGGAGGGGGTGGTGGGGTCAATGTGTCCGTCTGTGTGGCTATGGATCTTCCTATCTTAGCAACAGCCTGGGCATAGGTTTTTGTCAAGCCGAATTGGCCTTTGGCTAGGGCCAATACAGCCGATTTCGCCTGGCTGAAGGTACATCCATTTCTTGCCTTGTACTCCTGCACGGCAACCTCCTGTTTCCACACAGGGCAGTCCTTGGAGTAGGCTGAGTGGCCAGCGTGACAGTTTGGGCATTTGAACTGGGCTGTGCAGCCCTTGTCCTCATGACCTTCTCCAGCACATCTGGCACACACAGTGTTCCTCTTGCAGACTGCCGCGCCGTGTCCATAACCCTGGCACTTGAAGCACCTCATGGGGTTAGGTATGTAGGGCCTCACTGGAACTCGTAGGTATCCTGCCTTCACATACTCTGGCGGTGTCCTAGTTCCAAATGTGAGGATAATAGTGGCGGTTTTGACCTCCTCACCATCCCTGCGCCTGGTAATGCGCCGGGCATGGGTGACTCCTTCAATGCCCTCCACTATTTCCTTCTCGGAACATTCCAGTAGGTCCCTAGAGCTGATTACACCTCTGCTGGTGTTCAGACTCTTGTGTGGCATGACTTCCACTTGGAGATCACAGAGTCTTCTGCATCTTAAAAGCCCATCGGAGTGTATCTTGCTATCAACTTCTACTAGAAGTTCCAAAGACTTGTGTAGCTTAGACACACTCTTGGGCTCTCCCACTACTGACTTAAGTCCCTTGTAGATGGCAAAAGGGCTCATCTTTGTCAGACTTTTCCCCTCCTCTGTGCACCTAACCACCAGAAATGATGGCCAGGTAGCACAGCTTTTTGTGGCCTCCTCCTTTCTGTCTTCCATGCGGCGTCTCTTGCCCAGACATAGGTCTGGGGCAAGTAGTTTTTTTGAAGTTTTTTTTTCCATGGGTGTTATATATTAGTTCGGCACCTGTGCTCCCCACCCGCCATCGAGTCCAACAAGGGGACGGGCCATTCGGAAGTCCAGAATGAGCCCGCCAGGGCTACACAGGTGCTATACTCAGTCAGCTACTGCATCGGACATGTGCCCGATACAGCAGCTCCCTGATTGACCCTCTAGCCACCGCCCTCCAGCATAGGTCGAAGACCTATGCTGGTAGCTCGGCATGACCAGCCGGTTGACCCAGAGCGGGCCATCTGGGCCTCAGGTCTAGGGGAACTTGGAGCCAAAGTATTGTGTTGTGGTGGCTTATCCTCAGATAGCCATCACTCAAACACCAGGATCTCTTTATCCCCCCTTACCCGTCGCAGTCCACGGCAAACGGACTGGTCTAGGACGTAGTGAGATATTTAGAGATAAGGAGACAGAGTGATGATCAATGAAGGCAGATTGAGGAAAGGAGGAGGCAGACACAATGATAGAAAAGAAGTAGAGCACTTTTGAGCTCCAAAAGTGCTAAGGAAAGAGGAGCGCAGTTTAACGTCTTGTCTCGGGACGCTAAATATGGAGTCGAAAGCAGGGTTCGTGGGGTTGGCATTTAGCTTGACTATATACTGCATTGCAAGCTTTTTGGAGGCTTGGGATAGGTGATGTACGAAACGCGCCGAGACAGAGACGCAAGGCAGCATTTTGTATTGGTTCCAGTATTTTTAGGTACGACTTCCTTGCTGCTCCATATATTATGGATCCGTAGTCTAGCTTGGATCGAATTAGACTCCGATATAGCAGCAGCAAAGTATCTCTGTCAGCTCCCCAGTCCGTATGGCTGAGCACTCTAAGTATGTTTAATGACTTTTGGCATTTTCTCTTAAGTTCCTTAATGTGGGGGAGAAAATTAAATTTGGAATCTAGAGTGAGGCCTAAAAATTTTGTAGTTTTCACGACAGGGATCTTTTCCCTCATCTGGATATTTTCTGTGTTATCCTCTGAGCATCTTTTTTGGTATTGTTCCCAATCGGCCTTATTCAGTTTCCACCGCTGAGGTCGTCCCAATGAGGGGAGATTGTTAGTAATGATGATTGGGAAGTGATCGCTTCCCCGTAGATCATTGCTAACTGACCATTTAAAGTCGTCCAGAAGTCCAGGGACGCATACGGTGAGGTCAATGCATGTGAGAGATCCAGTTCCTGGGTGCAAGTAGGTCGGTGATGCATCATTAAGTATGCATAAATCATGTTGGAGGAAGATATCCTCCAGCATACGGCCTCTTGTGTCGGTATTGTTGGATCCCCACATAGTGTTATGGGCATTGAAATCCCCAAGGATTATGTAAGGCCGGGGGAGTTGTTTCAATAGGTCCTCCATGTCTGTTTTGTTTAATGGAGCGCCTGGTGGTAGATACAGGCTGCAGTAAGTGATAACCTTGTGAAGGGTTATCCTAGCTGCTACGGCCTGTAGTGAGGTCTGTAGTTCTACCCTCTCATGGGGGATGCTATCCTTCACAAGGATACAGACTCCACCTGATGCTCTCTCTGCATCCTCAACATTCTTGCTGTAAGCACTGTAGCTTCGGAAGCTGATGCTATCTTTCAGAAATGTTTCATGTAGGTGTAGGCAGACAGCTACAGGAGTCTCAGAGTCCATCAGTAGCTGCATTTCCTCATAATTGGCCTTGAGGCCTCTACAATTCCACTGTACAATTCTGGAATCCATGACTTATTCTAGATGACCTACTTGGAGCTATTTGGCCTTGGGAGGCCCCCGGAGGGCAGTCCTTGGAGTAGGCTGAGTGGCCAGCGTGACAGTTTGGGCATTTGAACTGGGCTGTGCAGCCCTTGTCCTCATGACCTTCTCCAGCACATCTGGCACACACAGTGTTCCTCTTGCAGACTGCCGTGCCGTGTCCATAACCCTGGCACTTGAAGCACCTCATGGGGTTAGGTATGTAGGGCCTCACTGGAACTCGTAGGTATCCTGCCTTCACATACTCTGGCGGTGTCCTAGTTCCAAATGTGAGGATAATAGTGGCGGTTTTGACCTCCTCACCATCCCTGCGCCTGGTAATGCGCCGGGCATGGGTGACTCCTTCAATGCCCTCCACTACTTCCTTCTCGGAACATTCCAGTAGGTCCCTAGAGCTGATTACACCTCTGCTGGTGTTCAGACTCGTGTGGCATGACTTCCACTTGGAGATCACAGAGTCTTCTGCATCTTAAAAGCCCATCAGAGTGTATCTTGCTATCAACTTCTACTAGAAGTTCCAAAGACTTGTGTAGCTTAGACACACTCTTGGGCTCTCCCACTACTGACTTAAGTCCCTTGTAGATGACAAAAGGGCTCATCTTTGTCAGACTTTTCCCCTCCTCTGTGCACCTAACCACCAGAAATGATGGCCAGGTAGCACAGCTTTTTGTGGCCTCCTCCTTTCTATCCTCCATACGGCGTCTCTTGCCCAGACATAGGTCTGGGGCAAGTAGTTTTTTTGCCTAAGGTAAGGGAGTTAGTGCATTCACTGCAGAGAATCTAATGATAGGACTACAATTGCTACATAAAAAGGAGAAATAAAACTGACATTGAATTCATGATTAATTGCTGTCTTTCTTACTATCAGGACATTTACGGAGAATCCGAGAATCCGAAGAAATAAAAAATGATGCAAGATGACTTCACCAGTAACCAACAAAACAGCATAACCATAAAGCATATGTGTGTAGTCGCTAAATGAACTCTTTATGTTGTGTCTGTTGTATTTATGTGTATTTTTCTGTTGTGTTGTCTTTATATGAGAAAAGAGTCCTTGTAATCACAACTAATTTCCGTATGGATCAACAAAGCAAGTCTTAGTCTTAGCATTTTATTCATATGTAGCGATGCAGTACATGTTTCCATTACATGCAAAAAATGACTTCCCCAAAAATGCATTGTATTGCTTCTTGTTTTTGTTTCCTGAGGCCCATCGGAAATGTATGCACACCACAGCTACCTCCTTGTGCCCATCAGACGCGATGACCATTAAGATGTAGATCATCAGCTGGAGTAATTACAAGCTCATTAGGTCAAGATTTCCAATCGACCGCTGGACACATCCAAGGAAGACAACTGTGTTCTCATTAAAAACAAA
Source organism: Biomphalaria sudanica (assembly GCA_036873155.1). Taxonomy (NCBI): domain Eukaryota; kingdom Metazoa; phylum Mollusca; class Gastropoda; family Planorbidae; genus Biomphalaria; species Biomphalaria sudanica. Next base: position 137,706 of record JAZGLO010003687.1, read on the forward strand.
TCGAAGTGAAGTGACAGCTCCAGACACCAAGAAACTGTTTAGTTACATGTCATCTAGAGACACGCATGCACGCACGCACATCGATCAATGGATTGATATTTTCATGTAAACCCAAGAACATGATGTGTGCAAGCAGTGCTTTTTTTGGTGACGGACACCTTTTTTCAATGTGGGGGAAAATTATGACCTTTTTATGTATTTTAACGTTTATAATTAATTTATTAGTAGTTAAAAGTTAGGCAATCCATCACTGAGTACCAGCACCTATTTTTTTTTACAAAAAAAAAGCAGCCTGTACAAGTATTATTCCCATGAGATCTACATAAAACTTAAGTGACCCGACTTGAGACGGTTCCCTAGTCAAGACTTACGGTTACATTGTTATCATGAAATAAAGTTCCTTATATGCAAATTTTAGAGGATATCTGTCAGCGTTTTATTTAGATTTAGAGAGGGTTACGAAGTTTCTGCCAAAGTTTTATAACCATATTTTAATGTAAGTATATGAAAAAGTTGATAGTGCTC